>PVIA01003170.1:0-178745 GCA_004024845.1 Tonatia bakeri | reverse complement strand
GCCCCAACAGACTCAGACAAACAACTTATGCTTAAGCAACATACAGCAATGAGAGTGTGACTTTCATAAAACAACCAAAAGAAAAACAGTCTCTTGCAATAATAACAATGGAGCACTTGAACCATGGCTACTGTGAACTGAGGTACATGATAAGTATAAAATACACTCCACATTTTGAAGACTTAGTAGAAAAAATCAAGAATTTTATTAATAATGATTACATGTTAAAATTATAGATATGTGAAGTGAAATAAAACATATTAAAATTAATTTCCTTGGTTTCTCTTCACTTACAAAGCTGTGGTTACCAGACAACATGAAGTTGTACGTGTGGCTGGTAGTTGTAGTGCACATTATAATTGTATTGGACGGTACTGATCTAAGGCAACCCTTCAAATGCAGATCCCAGAACCCTGCTCTAGACCAAGTGAATGGAACCTTTGGTCTTGTGGTTCAGGGACTTTGATTTAAGAAATATTCCCAGGTAATTCTGTTGCAGACTACGTTTGGAGATTAAAACATGGTGCCTGTGAGCTGGAGCCTGGTCCTCAAGTTCACCCCAGTTTGCACCATTCCCTGTTGCTCTGCAAGCATCGACACGGCATTCCGTGCGTTTGCCGTAAGACAGTCAACAGTACAAGTGAGACAAAGATGAGAGTGAAACGTTTTATTTATCTACATCTCACACTTTTCCAAAAAATAGGGATCATCTTTACTTCCACAAATATTCCTTTTCACTTTCCTTAAAACACAGAGCATCCGCTCTAAGTGTTTGTTAGGCAGTGTGTGTGAACCATGATGACAGGATCCACCTGCTTCTTTAGGGTGCGGGGGCGTGATTCTCCGGACGCCTCTGGCCATGGGAGTTGGAGTCCGGCCAACCGAGGTCCAAGTTCCTCTCCTCCTCCAGCACGTGTGGTTCCGTCTGGAGTGGTGAGAAATTATAACTCACTTCCCCTTTTGTGCTAAGATCCATTTCTTCTCTTTCACATTGGATTTCTGGAAAAATTCGAGGAAATGTTAAAGTGTGTTTGCACTTTTCCTGCATGGTGTTTCCACTGTCTCTGACTCTAGGTAAAGGTCGTTCGTCTGGAGGAGAAAAGTCTATTTCACACTCTCCTGGGCTGGGACAACGGTCTTTCATCATATTAATGATGTGATAGATTAGACTTAATGAATCAAGAAGAAATATTATATTTTCCTTGCTATTTCTAGATTTCTCTCCAATATGTCAAATGGACGTATAAATTTAGAAGTAATCTGTGCATAACATCAATATGTGTGTAGATTTGTGTATGTGCATGTACATTTTGAGATTAAACTTTTCCTGATAAGGGGATATTATAATCTTTCTAGAAAACTTGAAAGGTAGAAAGCAATTAAAGGTGAAAAAAGAAATAACCCCAAATATCATCATCATACAGAAATTACCACAGTGTTTATATCTTTCTATAGTTTTTTAAAAATACATTTTAACTCATATATGCTTAAAGAATTTTTTCTGTGTACAAATTGGAGCATGGTATGATATATACACAGTCATATTATTATGGACTTTTCTCCAGATCATTTGTTTTCAAAAACATACTTTCCATAGTTGGATAACAATATCTGCATTTTTGACAGACTGAAGTTTGAGTTGGCTCTTGTTGTTTCAGAGGAGGCTGGAAACATGATGTCATTAAAGTCATTCTCTCTCTGCATGGTCATGATGACACTAACTACAACTGCTGAAAGAAAGTGCTTTTTCTTCTCCCTTCCTGCTAGGGAACAGGAGGCTTGATACTACAATTTGGGAGGGTGAGTAGCTGCTGACTTTTCATGTATTTAATGTGGAATATGAGGCTGCCAGTTACACTCGCTGATACTCTGTCTGTAGGTCAAGTGCAAGAGTTTCGCAGGGAGGCAGCATCACACAGGATTTGTGAGCATGGGCTACAGGAGTTTTGATCCCAGTTCTGCTATCTGTGGGCTGTGTGACTTTGGGCAAGTTACTTACCTTCTTTGTTTTCTCATCTGTAAAATGTGGATAAAACTAGTGATTTCCTCATAAGGTGGTTTATGGTTTAGATACGATGATAAATATAAAATAGTATACCATGTTTTTTGGAAAACAAGATCCACCTAGGTTTTAGAGGAGGAAAATAGGAAATAAATTTTGAAGCAAAAAATGTGGTAAAATATTTAATAACATAAATAACATAATATTTCACCAATGTAAATGTAAACAGAACTCAACAGCAGCATTAACAACCATTACTCCTCCCAACCTGGGGGGGGGGTAGTGTGTCTTATAGTCTGAAAAATGTGGTAAATGAATTTTAAAAAATAGTAAGACCCCAATAAATGGTGGGTACTCTCCTTCTCTTCCTCTTCTCCCATTTTATCATCACCAATCATCATCCTCATTTTCATGTTTTACTTTTATTTTCTCTCTCTCTCTCTCTTTAGTATAAAAACCTCTCAAGAAGCAAAAGTTCTACTGTGATATGTATCTTGACTTACCTTTTTCTAGCATAGTATCCTGGGCTTAGATGCAGTTGTTTAATGACTGCTTGAATATTTCATAAGTCTTTCGCCTTATGAAATAAACAGTAAACATTTTCATTCAAGACTATGTCCC
Organism: Tonatia bakeri; assembly: GCA_004024845.1. NCBI lineage: Eukaryota > Metazoa > Chordata > Mammalia > Chiroptera > Phyllostomidae > Tonatia > Tonatia bakeri. The sequence continues at coordinate 176,122 of PVIA01003170.1, read as the reverse complement.
AGCCCTGACCCATGTAGCTCATTTGGTTGGGTGCCCTTCCGCAAAGCTCAGGGTCTCTGGTTTGATTCCAAGTCAGGGCACATGCCTGGGTTGCAGCCCAGTCAGGGCATGTGGGAGGTAACTAGTCTCTCACACACTGATGTTTCTCTGCCTTTCTATCTCCCTCCCTTCCCCTTTCCTTAAAAAATAAATGAATAAAACCTCTTTTTTTTTAAGACTATGTCCCAAACATTGCTTCAAGGAACAGAAGACTTTTGTATGCAGTGGTTGTACAATAATACTTTATTGTTTTACTGATTTGTTGCTCACATATACTAACTAATCCATTTCATTAAATCAGCATGTGCACCTGTTATGTGCTAGGTTTGGACAGAAAGCTGTCAGGTCAGCACCTGCCATCAAGAAGCCCAAAGTCCAACATCGTTCATGATGTGCTCAGCATTTCACTAGTCTTCTATTTTTAGCACAGAGAAATTTCCAAAGACTTCACCTACATGACAGCTTTTCTCATTTTGGGCTGGTAAACCTCCAGTTTGGGGAGCAGTGTTTTTCTGGTCTTATCAATTTCAGTAATACCTGAATAAAAAGGAGATTTTATTTTGTAGAGGAATTCCAAACAAATTGTACAGTTCAGGCATGTTTGTTAAAGTAATTTGTTAGCCTGATTGCCCGTCCGACACACTTCCTCCTTAGTCTTGAAATGCAGGAAAATCGGCACCCATGTTTCACCGAGAACGTGTGGTTCTGTTATCGATGATGGTTCGGCTGGAAAAATCTCATGCCGATTGACACTGGCAGTGCCCTTCCCATTTCTTTGCCTCCATCTCACCTCTATTGGCTTTCCTATTTCTAAAGAAGATTTTATTTATTTATTTTTGGGAAGGGGGGAAGGGAGGGGGCAAGGGAGGGAAACACCAACGTGAGGGAGAAACATAGATCAGTCGCCCTTATACATGCCTCACAGGCAACCCAGGCAGGTGCCCTGACTGGGAATCAAACTGAACCAGCGACCTTTCTCTTTGCAGGATGACACCCAAACAACTGAGCCCCACCAGTGAGGGTTCACCTCCGCTTTTTATTCACACCCTTCTTTCCTGCTATCAAAAATAAAGGCATCTTCCATGGCCCGATTCAATATCCACCATGGAACACTTTCTGACAGAAAAAGAAGTGGTTGCCTCAGGGCTCATGACAACTCCGGTTGCAGTTATTACCGATTATCTTAACCACAGAAGTAACATCTCTATTTCCTAATGAAGCTAAATAATGAGCTCATGGTTTCCATGACTTAGAGGGGATTTGCATCCCACTGAAAGTGCCAATTCCCTGCTTTATTCTTTATAGCCTGACTACCTGAAATCTCGTTATACATTTTTACATTTGTCTGTTTATTGTCTATTTAACCCACTAGACTTTAAACATTGTGGGAGAAGAGCTTTCTATTGAGTTTATTGCCATATCCCTAATACTTAAAACAGCACTTGGTGCATAGTCATTACTCAATAACTACTTGTTGAATGAATGAATATACATGCAAGAATTGAGTAGCGTATAGAGAAAGATGTACCTACCCCTTGCCTTCCTCTTGCTTAAGAAAACAGTAACAGTGGCAACAAAAACAAACTCCCAGAAAGGTGCGGTCCTTCCCTTACCCATGCCTTCCACTGCGCAGCCTGTCAGCAAGCCTGAGTTCCATTCTCAAAGTCTGTCGTGAACCTGCCCGTCTCCATCTCCATGGCTGTTAGTGAAGTCTAAGCCACAGTCATCTCCTTCCATGGACAGTGATAGCAAAAGCCTGGTGTCTCTCTGTTCTTCCCTTTCAATCCATTCCTCTGCACAGCAGCAAAAAGGATCCTCTTACATTCGAATTGCACGATATCTGTCTTCTATTCAAAATCCTTTAAACCCAGAACTCTTAGCAGATAATCCAAATTGGCACCAAGGCCTCTGAGGCCCAGTGTGACGGGCCCTTTCTTAGCTTGTCAATGTCATCTCATGCTTCCCTTGTTTAGGCCTGTCGTGCTCCGTCCACATTGGTTTTCCTCCAGTGCCTGGAGTGTGTCGTCTTTCCACCCTGCAGCCTTTGCACCAGCTGTGCCCTCTACCTGGAATCCTCTGCCCCCAACTCCTTCTTTTCCTTCAGGCTGAGACATCAGCTTTGCAGAGATGCCTCCTGCCATTCCCATCTATATTCCCCATCCCCATTCTGTTAAACTCTCGTTGGCATTTCTCCACTGTCCAGCCTGGTACAGCCTGGGATTATTTGTGTTGCCCGCTTGTCTGCATCACCAGCATATGAACCGCAGGAGGGTAAAGGCAGCGGCCATCTCTTGGCTGTTGTGTTCCCAGCGCTGAGCACTGAGCTGTTAAGTAAGCACCAAGGAGGTGCTGGTGTCAGTTTCCCATGGCTGTTGTAACAAATTGCCACAACCTTTGTGACTTAAAACAACCCACATCTATCACCTATAGTTACAGAGATCAGAAGTTCAAAAGAGCTCTCACTGGGCCAGAATCAAGGTATCGCGGGCTCTTGGGGTTCTGGAGGCTCTGGCTCTCGGGGAGAACCTCCTCCTTGTTCCTTTTGTCTCCCACCCACAGAGGCTGCCTTCATTCCTTGACTCACGGCTCTCTTCTCCACCTTCAAAGCCAGCAAAGTTGCGACCCCCTGTGCCTTTCTCTCACAGTTCCGTATTCCTGTTACTCCCCATCCCCTCCACTTTCGAGGACCCTTATGATTACATTGGGCACCCCTGGATAATCCAGGCTAAGCTCACTTTTTTAAAGTTAGCAGATTTGCACTTTTTATTTAATTTGTAATCTTATTTCCCCTTGGCCATGTAATTTAACATATTCACAGGTTCTGGGGATCTGGAAATGGACCTCTTGGGGGACCATTACTCTGCCTTGAATAAATAAATGGACAGGTAACTTGGAATTTCTCTGTGGACAAATGGCTGTGCTGAAATTTCTTTTGATCCTTCTTGTGCCTACCCAAGCCAGGCCAGTACTGGGCCTAAGTAATTACTGTAGTGGGCATTCTGGTTCCCAGAGAGATATGGGAGACTCAGGGAGGAGTTCCTCCCTTAATTACCAGCCTCAGAAGAGGACCCAGAGACCCTTAAGGTGCTAAGTGAAGAGGGTTTTCAAGATCTAATTAAATCTCTAATATCCTTTAGAAGGCATGTGATTTATACTTGGTGCCACCGTAATTGGCACGGTTTCTCCCAGAGTGACAAATGTAGGCATTATAAACGTTCACACCTAAGGTAATTCCAAGCGAGGTGATTAATTTCTGGGAGATTAATACAGGCGTGGTGAAGGCCATGTTTTGCAATCAAGTAGGCTGCTCTTGCCTCGACCTGGGGTGCATCCCAGCTTTGGAGTGGAGAAAATATGGAGATAGATATTTCATGAGGACCGTACAAATGGTGGCCCTTCCCCTGTGAGGCGAGTGAGAGGAATAAAGGATTGCATTTGCTGAGAAGAGCTGCAGGTGCCCAGCCCCCCATAATTTCACATGCTTTTCTCAAGGACAGCCCAGCAAAGACATTCAGCTATAAGATGGGCTTTTCTTCTCAGAAGAGACCTGTGTTTCGCTGTCATATCTCAGGCTATTTTTAGTGATGGCACTTTAAAAATCTTAGAGAGCCTAGCTCTCCTCACCAGGCTCAAGCACCAGGTTGCTACGCAACAGGCCCACCTCCCAGGTGGTTCGCATACTCTTTCTCTGGGATAGTCGGTGAAGTGGACCTTGGCTGCAACCATGTAATAGAGTGAGCGGTCTCAGGAGAAAAAAGAGCAATGGCTTTGGAATCTTACAGACCAGAGTCCTGGCTTCCCCTGTTCCCAGTTGTGTGGCCCTGGGCAAATCTCCTTGTGTAAACCGGGGGTGTTATTAGTATCTAACTCATCAGGTTATTATGAGGAACAAATGTGATTCTACTCACCACTTAAAACATGCTGGTTTCACAAAACAGGGGTCTGTTTTAATTTGTGCAAAATGAGTTTTATAAAGAAGTCATGTGTGGAAAATTGAGGAAATCCTATTGGTTAACCCTTTGGTACCTCGATCCTTTTTATGTTTATTAGAATTGATCACAAGATAACTTTCTGTGAAACTAAAATAGTTGTGAGCCTGCGGAGCCTGCAACTTCACGGCTTTGCTACCAAGCATAGTGGAGAAGCCCCAAGTTACTCTGAAAATAAGAGTAACTTTTTAAGAGTCCCGGGGCTGCTATGTGTGCTTCAGGGTTACTGGGACAGAGGTCTGGGAAATTTCTTAGGGAGCTCTGGGCAACATCTTTAACCTCCTGCAGGATGATGGTTTTGCCTGCCAGGCTGCCTGCCAACAGGAATACACTTCCACATCCGCAGAGCTCTTCACAGCTTGCAGAAGCACATCCACACAGGTGATAACACTCATCGATTGCTTACTATGTGTCTAGAGTGCCTTCTGCTTTTTCAATGTTAAATGTTTAATCTTCACAGCTGCCTCAGAGGAGAGGTGCTATGCTATCTTAACAAGCCAAGCTACTTACCTAAGGTTACTCAGCTAAGAAATGCTCGACATAGACTTTGTCATCGGGGCCGTTTAAAGCAAGGGTCCATATTCTTAACCATGACCTGGCACCCCTTTCCGTTTGACGTTCATGGAAATGCTGCCCTGTGGACAGCACAGGTAATACTTGCTTTGTTTTGTATCAGAGGGAGCAGGGCCTGAGAGAAGTGAAGTGATGTGACGGTAAGCGGCAGGGCTACAGGCAGAAGCCACGTTCCGATGTTTAGAGCAGCGGTCCTTTTGCTCTTCTGTCATGCTCCATTAAATGCACTGGAGTGGGACCATTTCAGACTCTTATTGAAGGAAAAAGGGACACTCTGATGATCTACAGAGCTAATGCACAGCACACACTGGATTCTTTTCTGGGTCTCTAATTAGGTTAAGCTGGACATAATAACTAACCTTGGCCAGCGATTAGTTCATCAGATGGGTACATGCCTTTAATGTGGACATTTTTAAATTCTAACGTACATTCAGATCTCCCCTGGGGTCCATTAAATGCAGATTCTCATTATTTAAGTCCAAGGAAAAGCCTGTGACTCTGCGTTTCTGGCTGATCTCCAGGCAATGCCAGTGCCGCTGGTTCTGGGACCATGCTCTGAGGGGCAAGGCTTTCAACTTGTGCACAACCTAGGGGCAGAAGGACCTTCTGTGGGTTGACTGACAAGAGCTGATAGTCTGAGAGGTTTTCGCTCCCTTTTATCTTCTGTGTTGTTACTCTGATGCAGACTCTTTGATTGACCAAAGTTTGGGGTTGTGGGGCTTGAAACAAAGTCTGACATCAGAAAAAGGTATTTGGATCCCAGCTGTGGAAGGAAGGAAGGGAGGGAGGAAGGGAGGAAGGAAGGAGAAGAGAAAAGAAAAGAAAAGAGAAAAGAAAAGAAAGAAAATGTAAAAAAAGAAAGAAAACCCAGGCTGTGCAGTCACTCTGAGATGTGGTCCCAGCCTAGGAAAGGGCCAGAGATGTTTTGCTAGAGTCTCTCCCAGTGAGGATAGAAAAAGAAGTGTGCATTTGTACGCATGCAGATGGGAGTGGGGTGGAGGATAGGGACCCGTTCTAGAAGAAATGCAAGGGGGTGGAGTTATGGAAATGCCTCTGCATTTCTAGTTCCAATTTTGCCAGTAATAGTATGGTTTTCAGGGCAACTGCTTGTTCAAACTTGCTGGGTGTGACCCCTGGCAAACCACATTTCCCTGGCTCCCATCCCGTCCTGAGGACCCATTTCTAAAGTCTTGGATTTTCTGGAACAAGTCTCATTTCAACATTCTATCTTGGTGTCCAGCAATGTGCCCAATCTGTACCCCAACTTTTAGTTTTCAAAATATGGTCATTGTAATTATGCCCCAGCAAGAACACATTCAATTGGTTTGCTTAATTGGTTCCTTGTGTGTCTCAATGGTCCCTAACTTTGGGGGTTCCTTGTGTGTCTCAATGGTCCCTAACTTTGGGGGGTGGGAGTCATGGGCCTTTTAGGAATTTGAGGCAAGCTGTGGAGTCATCTCAGAAAACTGCAGATATGCGTAGACATGCAAGAATTTACATTTTTCTGCAATGTTCCAGAGACCCTCTTGAGCCATTGCAGGACTGGACTGGGTCCCTGCACTCCAGATGAAGAACTCCTGCTGTAGATGGTGGATGCTGCCACGCACACATAGAGATGAGCCTCTCTCTGTACACGGCTCATCAGTGTGCACCCAGCACCCTTGCAATTCCATTTCTGCCCCTGCTGAACAGCGTAGGTGATTTCTACCCACGGAGACAGAGAGTGTCAGGATGGGCTTGTGTGTGTTCCATTTGGTCAAGCCATACTTTTCCATTTAAGATCCTCTTCTCAAAAGATAGCAATTTGCCTGGGATGTGAGTTATTCTTAAAAGGAAAGACAGAGACTAAGAGAGGGAGTGAAAAGAGAGAAAGAAAGAAAAGGAAGGAAGGAAGGGAGGGAAGGAGGGAGGGAGGGAGGAAGGAAGGGAGGAAGGGAGGAAGGAAGGAAAAGTGTTCTAAAAGATGAATAAATGGTTTTCTAAAAGCAGAACATACATTTTTATAGGCCAAGTTTATAGAACTGGAAGGGATCTTTGAGGTCATCTCATCTATGAGGTGTGAACTCTAATGCTTACATTACAGGAAGGGATGTAATTACCAGAATTCAGGTAAAGGGAATTTTATGTTGGTTTTCACCAACATAAAATTCAATCAATCAGATGTGAAATCAGTCTGTCGCTTGGTTTCAACAAGATACACCCTGTTTGCATATGACATACTTAGAAATAGTCTTCATCTGCACAAGAACATGTTCTCTGCCACTTCTATTGAACTGGTGGCTATCATTGTCTGCCCCGTGGGTATTTTTTCCTGTCACTCAGAAAATAAAATGGTTTTCTACTGTAAGAGAACAGAGTTCTGGGGATATAAATAAAAAATAACTTCTGTCTCAATACCAAGAACCAGCATGGGAGGGTGTTGAGATGGTGACACACTGGGTTGCCAGGGCCCCCCCAAAGTGGGTAGCGGCCACACCGCTCTACCAGCCATGCCCACCGGGAGGATGCATGTGTAGGGGCCAAATCTGGTTTTCCAGGAGAACCTGGGAATCCAGAATTGAAGTATAAATCTCTTAAATTAAAATATCTTGGCTATGTTGGTGATTTTGTTTTTGTTTTAAATACTGTGAAACCCAAAGAAAACACGCCTGCAAGCCACACACTGCCAGGTGGCTGCCAGTTGGCGATTTCTGATCGGATCCAGCTACCTCACGTCACAGGTTAGGATGCTACGGAGAACAGTGACAAATGTGTAGACTTAGACAGCGAGTGGAAGTGTTAGGGGGTCTAAGCCAGGTCTCCTGAATTTCAATTTGTTTCTATTCCTAGTCCATCATGCTGTCCCAGTAATTTCATTCTGTCTAGCCATTTTGACTTTGCATTGAGGGCAAGCAACATCCTTAAATTTAAGCTATGTGGAAATATGAAGATTGGAGACATTCTTCAAGCGTCAAAGGTTCAAGGATCTCTTAGATGGCATTTAAGTACATAGCAATCACACTATTTCTGGCAAAAGGCACAGGCAGTAAGAATCCTTAACATAGCTTTCCTCCGTACTAAACCATGACATGCTGTTCCCTACAGATCATTTGTCTTAGAACATACTGTGTTTAGAAAGTCATTAAGCCATAAATCAATTACTCTGTGGATCATCTTACACTGGTTGTATTCAAATAAAATAGTTTTGATAGTCTAAAACCAGAAGCTCTTGCAGGCTGCAGAATCGTTTTATAGCCAAGAACTTACTAAATTATTCTTTAGGTTGATAAAATCTATGAAAATGGGCAAGGATTTGTCAGTAGTTCAATTCAGGGCTTTAACGTGGTCCAGCAAATCAATAGAGAGAACATAACCTTTTCCGAGGACACACGAAACAGCAATGCGCTGATTTTTCATATCCTGCTCGGTGACTCTGGCCAGACATTGAGTCCTAGAGGGGATAAACATAAAAAAAAAAATGAGGATTGTAAAGAATGGAAGAGAGGAATTCACGCCAGAATTCAGGTAAAGGGAAAGGGATGCAGAGCCACTGTTTTCAGGGGATGGCAAGGATGGGGTTGGTGGGGCTCTGCCTACCGGAAACAGATGGAACTACTTCCCCTCTGGAATAGGCTCGTTGTGAAGAGGTTCGGTTCGTGATCTGGGAGGACCTTAACTGAAAGGTCAATCTTTTTCACCAACATAATCCCATCACTCAGCATAGGACCTGGTGCTTAGTAAGTGCTCAATAGATATTCAGGGTCTTCTTATTTTTAATTTATTGAGTGCTTACTATGTGTCAAGTGCAGTGTTAAGGTTGAGAAAAATGCACACACATACTCCCACGAATTTCAGGGTTTTTTTGTTCCTCTGTGTTCCTAAAGCTTCTTCAGTGGACTCCTGAGCTCACCCGGAGCTACTTTTCTTCATGGAGAGCTGTCCAATTGTTCTTTGGTGGTGGTTGGAGAGGGGCCAGAGGCTGGGCTCTGCCATCTTGGTCCTAACCATCCTGTCTTGAACGAGCCATCTGTTTTCTGTGGAGACACCGACAGATAAACACAATGGTCAAACTGGGAAATCTGCTCAGAGAAGGATGTTGACAGAGCTGGGTAAAATATCTATTTAATAGTTTCAAACTTTAAAAAATAATCAGCATAGCAATTTTAAGTGATGTCTTCTGAGGAATCATAATATATGAGAGGTGCCCTGGTTGATGGCGAGTGGTGATGCAGAGCGGAGGAGGCGGCTGAAATTGCCCAAGCTGGAAATTACTAGAGGGAGACTGGGACTCGGAAGGCAGTGTGCTTGGTAGAGATGGAGAGAAATGGGTCGTCTCCAGAGACACTGAGGAGGTAGAATCTATGGTACTTGTGTTGGATAGAACTGGAGAAGAGGAAAAAGAAGGAATTGCCCAGGAGTCTCCCAGGCTTCTGGCTTGTGCAGGTGATTGGGTGGTGGTGTCATTTGCTGAGACAGGGAACCTGGGGGAGGATGTGTGGTGGGGGAGGGTGCACGAATTCGGTGTTGGATACATTGAATTTGCAGTATCACATGGCGATGTCAAGAGGTATGTCCAAATGCAGGAAAGTCATAAAAGTCAAAGAAGAGGTCAGGGCTAAGAATGTAAATTCTGGTCAGTTTGCATATTGAACTTAAAGCTATAGGCACAGACAGACCCACCTGGCAAAAGGTTACAAAAGTGCTACAGAGCAGGGTTTCTCAATCTCAGCATTGTTTATGTTTCAGCCTGATAATTCTTTGTTGTGGGGGCTGTCAGGGGGAGCAGATGATGCCACCCAAACTATGCCGCTTTGGCATGTGCATTGCTTTCAGCTGAAGGCAATTACAATCCAGCAGAGTCAGGTGCAGCTTTTTACCTTCCCCTTTACTGCCTAAAAGAATTTAGATAGGGGGCCTATATCAGAAAGAGAGCTATTATCCAAGATACAATTTTATATCAGAAAGACTTACCTTTATGGCTTGGCAAACATCTGTTTATCAAGCATTTGCTCTTCTCATCTTCCTGTGCATTTCTTCCTCTTCTTTGAAGCACCAGACTCCTATCCTTTTCTCCTTAACTCAGGATGGTGTATGAGGCTAGTTGCCCAACTGCCTTTGAGTTTCATGTTTTTTATGGGGTGCCTGTATGTAAAAAAAATATTTTTCTTCTATTAATCTGTATTAAGTCAATCTAATTATTAGACCACCCAAAGAACCTAGAAGGGAAGGAGGAATATATTTCCTCCCTGCACCTGTCCTGTGCATTGTTGAATGTTTATCAGACTTATATAGAAGGTCTATCCAAAAGGTATCCAGCCATGTAATATGAAAAATAGAGACATTTATTGAAGAAGATACAAGATACAAGATACACTGTACATAGGACAGTGATGCCTCAGTCCCCTTCAAAGTAGGCATCTTGGGACCTTACATAGTTCTCCCAATTGCCATCAGCTGCCCTGTCATATTTTCCTGAAGCTCATCAATGGTCCGAAATCTCTTCCCCTTCAAAGGTGATTTTAGTTTTGGGAAAAGCCAGAAGTTGCAGGGCACCAAATCTGGGTTGTAGGAGGGCTGAGTCACCTGGGTGATTTGATGTTTTGCCAAAAAAATCTGCATGAGACATGATGTATGAGCAGGCACGTTGTTGTAATGAAGCAGCCAATCTCCAGTCGCCCATAGCTGTGGCCTTCTGAATCATCTGAATAGTTTCTGTGGATGAATGTTCAAGCTTAATGCAAAATTAGATGCAGATTCATTGCTCTACTCGCTCAATCATTTTGAATGTGATGGCCATGCAATACACATGCTCACTCAACGGCCTCTACTGCCCCCACTGACTAATACAGTGGAATCTTCATCATTCACACATGCACATTCCAGTCCACTCTCCTTGGCTGCCAGGTTACATCGATGTTGTGCAAACCATTCTCACTGTATTAGCAATAGCTGGATTTTTTCTGGACAGACCTTATATACTAGATATCAATTGTATCCCCCAGTTGTAACAACCAATACATCTCCGAATATTTCCAGCCATCACCTGAGGGGCAAAATGGCCCCATTGAGAACCACTGGTATAGAGAAATGGTTATAAGCTGAGCTGTGGTTCCTTAATTTCTGGCTCTGTCTATAACCAGCCTTGGGACCCAGGATGGGTAAGTTATTGAACTTCTCTGGGTCTCAGTTACCTCTTTCATGGAATAGAGACAACAGTAGGAAGTGGTTACATTATTACTCAGGCAAGATAAATGAGAAAGCTTGAGAAAATTACATAAATGTATAGCTCATACATTCCTGGTGTTATTCTTTGAGAATTATTCTTAGATAGGATCTAGCCTTGAAAACCCCGACAGTTAAGAGTAAACGGAAAAGGAGACAGAGAATAGAAATGAAGAGTTTGGAGTTGGAGGAAAGGAGAGGCTGGGTGATGCCACAGGAGCGCAGGGAAGACAGGATGCCAACAGTGAGGGGTATAGCAGCTTCTCACCCAGGGGTGGGATGTTTGAGCTCCTGAATGCTCATAACCGATTTGCACCCAGACTTGGGTCTGGGAGAAATCAACTCAGTATATTTTATTGAGACAAAGTGCTGTAAAATGCCTTTGTTAAATGTATTAGAGTTTGGGATCTGTCTACAAGTGATAGTTTTATTGTGCTCTTAAATGGCACTCAGAATATGTTTGTGACACATTGGTAAAAATTCTTTCCTGCTCTCAGACTGGTGATCATTTAAAACGGTATCACCTCACTCGGGGAGACTCAGCAACCACTGGCGAGTGAGTGGTGTCCGCCCTGAAGGCCTCTCCTTCCCAGTGTGCACGGCGGAGGAGGGGCAAGGAGACATACACTTACCTGTGTGAAACAGTTTGGAAACATAACTGAGTTTATCTGCAAAATTATTTTATCTATACAGTTCCACATTTTTGCTACTGATACAAGCCAGAAAAACAACAGGTGTCTCCGTATCTCCCCCTCCTCCACCTCTGTAATTGATCTAACGTATTTTCAGCTAATTTTCAAATTCCAAAGTGGAATTCTGTTCTATGAATGGATGCCAGGAGTGGAAGAACAGGATTCCTGAAATTGTGGATAGCTTCCTCCCTCTTTCTCTTTTCCTCCCTCCCTCCCTTCCCCTTCCCCAAGAACCCTCCCTCCAGGAACCCTCCCTCCCTGCCTTTAAATACATATTATGTCCATTTCACATTCTCTGCACCGAACAAGGTGCTAGGAATACAGAGAGAAACAAACGACGGGGACTCTTTGAATCTAATAGAACTCACTTTTTAAAAATGTAAACAGCCCTGGCTGGCATAGCTGAGTAGATTGAGCTCGGGCTGCGAACCCAAGTATCGCAGGTTCGATTCCCAGTCAGGGCACATGCCTGGGTTGCAGGCCACAGCCCCCAGCAACCACACATTGATGTTTCTCTCTCTCTCTCTTTCTCCCTCCCTTCCCTCTCTAAAAATAAATAAATAAAATCTTAAAAAAATAAAAAAAAATAAAACTGTAAACAAATGCCTTAAATGCTGTGGATGAAAAAGGGGGTTCTATGGAAAGTAACTTCACAGGATCCAGTCCTCTTGCTTTTCCTCTCCTCCATGTAATCTTTATATTCCCTCCTAAATTTCAAATGCACAAAAAAAGCTGCAAAACTATTAATTCTCTGGAGCATCTGAGATCTTGCTCCCAGCCTATGTCGTCAGGCTGGCTCACATCAGCTCATAAAAATTCTCTGCAGGTGCGGACGTTTCTTGTGTGGACAACACACACACACACACACACACACACACACACACAGATTCTTACGAAAACAATAAAGAAAATCACCAGAATTGTTACAAAGGAAGTGAAGAGGGTCTTATTTTCTATGTGGCACCTGGAGAGGACATTCTGTGGAGGCAACATTGAAGCCATGGTCGGAACAATCAGCCTGGAGGAGAGCTGGGTGAGGAAGCTGCAGGTAGAAGAAGCCCCGTGCAGGAGCAGCCTGGCCTGCCCTGAAATCGCAGCCGTGGGGGGTGGGGGGGTGGTGCAGGGCCAGCAAGCCTGTGAGAGGACAGGGCAAGAGGAAGAGAGGACAGGGCAAGAGGAAGAGAGGACAGGAGGATGTCCCAGATGCAGAGGGAGGGAACAGATCTAAGGTGGGTGAGAGAGTTGTGAGTAACCACACCTGTTTGGGAAAGGGAAGGGTGCTCTGCTGGGCAGAGGAGGCCGAGGGCAGGTTCCAGGAATACTGTCTCCTCCCCCATCTCCATAGGACCACACTTGCTACAGTCACTCACAGCAGAGCGACGTTTCGATCACCGACAACCAAATGCAGAGCGGTGGTATGCCATATAGCCTAGGCTGTGTCATCTGGGTCCCCCTATTTTTGCCTTTTCAACCTCGACCCACACTATGGAGAACCCAGGTTAACAGCCAGTAGCTGGCGTCTGAAGCCCTGCTCTTTCCATCTGTAGCTGAATTTGCCACCAGGCATGATCTTAGCCAAGTGTTCATTTTCCCTGTCACCTGGGCTCCTCTGTGCCCTTCATCAGCACAGGCACCGGTCCTGGGCTGGGTGACCCAAAGTTTCCTTCAGCTCCTTGTGGAAGGAGGCGAGGCAGCACTGTGGACAAGACAGACATTTCCACAGCATTTTTGGGGTAATTCCAACTCCAACCACTTTGCTTTTGGCAGGCTTTGTAGCCTGCAGGCAAGTAGCAAACCATCTTTTGTTTTCCGGAAGCCGGAATGGCGTTACATCCTCTGCAATGATTAGCAATTTGCAGTCAGTAAATTCAGGGCTCTGAACGTAGAATTGGTGGATGTTTGGGGTCCTCGAGGACAGGTTGACCTCTGGAAGCTTCTAACAAGACTGGGTGACTTGGGAGTGACAATCCCTTTAAAAAGAAGGAGAAGCGAGTCTCGGGGAATGGAGGAAAAGATGCTAGTTGATGAGCCTACTGGAGTAGCAGCAGACTTAATTTACCTATTAGGACCATTTCCTGTAATTAGCTGAAAATGGATTTAGGCTCTATTAGATTAGAACTAGATGAAAAACATTGACAGAAACCTCAAAGCAAGTGAAAGAAATGCACTTTGAGCACTCTTGTTAGAGAGCAAATTATCTTCCCTTCGACAGGGCTCAGCTCTTGACAAGGCAGAGGAAGGGAGTATCCTTGGTAATGGAGGGGCCAGAAGCTGCACTCCCCTCAGCCCAGTCCTCTCCTCTAGCCATCTGTGTGATCGTGGCAAGGTGCAGGCCGTATATGCCCTTCTGTTTCCCCATCTCACCACTCACAGGTCTCCGGTGATTCTGTGACCTCTTTGGGGAGATGCCTGCATGCCAGACAAGGTGATGAGTTATTATACTGCAGTTCATGAACTATTCAAATAGTGTCTTAGGAGGAAGGGAGAAGAAATTAATGGGGGCTGCAGTGATTGTGATTCAATTCAAAGCACGGTAGAGCTAGGAAGGTTAGCAGAGAAGGGCTCAGAATCCACACACAATCTTGGATTGAATTCCTGCTCTGCCACTGCCTGGACAAATTATGTAATCTCTCCGAGTCTCAGTTTTCACATCTGTAAAATGGGATGGCAGGGCTGCTTTGCAGAGGTACCCGAGATAATGTGTACATACAGAAGTTAGGACAGTTACTTGACAGTGTCACCTACTGTATTACTCTGCCTTTTGAGCTGCCGAACTCAGCTAGGCAGTCTTTGCTATTTCTTCCATTGACAGGTACAGCCAAACCTCCGTCCTTTCATCTGGGCTGGCTCTAGTGTCTGCTTGACAAACAGAGTGATGCTCTGGAACTGATGAGGCCAGGTCCCAAGAGGCCTTGCAGCTTCTGGCCTGGTTTTTGGAAAACCTGGTCTGGAGCCCTGAGCCACCATGTAAGAAGTTTGGTTACCCTGAGAGTGTCATACTGGGGAGGCCACGAGAGCGAGCCCACGGAGAGGCCTGGGGCTGCACAGAGAAAGACGGTGGGTGATCCAATGGCCAGACTGTTGGGTCACACCAGTGGAGCCAGACGCTGTGGAGTGAAGACAAGCTGCCCCTCGGTACCCCATGGAACCAGGAGAGCTAATGAGGAAGAGACGCAACTTTAAGCCCCTAAATCTTAGGGAGGTATCTTATGCATCCTGTGTGGCTGCACAAATACTTGTTCACACTGTTGACACTTAGCGAAGGATGTGTTGAACTCTTTCTACATGCCTCTCATGCCCAGATTTGCTTCAGTCATTCTGAGTTTTGTCTGACTCTAAACCCTTGCCTCCGTTTTTTAGTCTCAGCGTAAATAACAACATTGAAATCAAAAGGAGGACATCAAATAGAGAGTATGAATAAGAAAGTTCCTGGTGCACAATAAATACCTAGTAACAATGAATCACATAGAAATTTGAGTCCTACAGGAATTTGTCAACTAGTCACCTCCTTGAATTAAAACATTTTAGTAACCACCCCCCAATGAGGGGTTCACTGGGGCACAACTTTCATTGTAACGTACAATGCTAGGCACGGGTCAGATCTGCTTCTTTGCTCGGGGCACCCGTCACTTGTCCCTTCAGATGAGGAGGGATTCCAGCACAAACAGGCATGCCCAAACCCGGGTCTGGATGACAAACAGATGCGAGGTGGGGTTCCTTCCACAAAATGCCTTCCTGCATCTTGGTAATTGCACATGATGTGAAAAAGGCAACGTGATTTCTCAGCAAGTCATGTGGCACTTCTCATTAGCATCAGCAGTCCTAAATTTTGTTTTGTCTAATGATTTTCTGAGTTTCCGATAAAAGGTCTGGGCCCTCCTTCCAGAAAGATGCATTTATATACCCAGAAACAATGTTCTGCTTACACCTGTGCAAAGAGGGGGTTGATCACAAACCCCAAAAGTTCAGGCCTGTATTGAAAATCCCTGACCTAAAAAAGGATCTTATATTTTGATAATATCGTCTTCCTAGAGAGTCCCCAGAAATATTTATCTTTGTGCAGTTTTCCTGTTTAGGTTATATGGTGTCAAAAAATCCATTCTGCTCCCCAAATTATGAATGTTTTTAGTATGGAGCTAAGGTTGTTAATTAGACTTTGACAAGCTTTTATATAGGTTGGTTATCAGAAGAAATGAGATCAAATGTTTGCCTTCTTACTAGTTTGCCTTTCTCTTGGAGGTTTTTTTTAATTTTGTTCTGTTTATTAAAATCATACACACAAGACTTACAAAAGCATCTGCTTATCAGGGAGAACTCATGTTTAGCCTGAAATCAGCTAAGCAAACTCTCCTCTAACCACCCTGATTGCTGAATGCAATGCATAATTAAGTGTTTGCTGAAAAAGCCAGCAAACAGGGCCTGGGGGGACATGTCAGAGCAGCGCTAGTCTCCATAGCAACACCCAATGAGCCTTGCAGGAAAATGAACGCATTTGCAGGATCACTGATGCAAAATCATAACGCCAAAACTAACAAGAACACAAAATCAAGTACATCATTATGTTCAGGGCATTAAATATTTAATGTCTTAGCTTTCCACATCAGCATTCAATAATCCTAATTCCTGTGCGTTGTTCCCAAGTTGCTGAAGTGGAGGACAACTGACATCTGTTGAGTGCCCTTCATGACTGCCAGTCTCAGCGTTGTTTACACAGGATTGTGGAATAAATGGTATAAGCAATTAGGAAAATGCAGTGTAATAAATTACATCAGGGTTTTACCAGCCACGATGCCAGACGACACTATCTCATTGACAAATGAGTATTTATTCTTTTCTGAAATGAAAAAGCACTCCAAACCACCTTGGGCAGCAAACGTTCTTTCCTCTTTGGAGAAGTGTGTTTGGGGATTTAATGGTCTTGGGAAAAGGGGGTTAAGTGGAAGGCGTACCAGTGTTCTCAGGGTGTGTGTTCATTGCAAGTTCTCCTACCTGCAGTCTGGGGGCCGTGCCCTTGTCTCAGATGCTCGAGGTGGCAGCAGGGAAGCCTCAGCCGCCACTGGTAGGCCGTATTTCTCTCCTCGGCTCCATCTCCTGCGAGAGCCGGGCACCCGCAGCTCAGGGCCACCTTCTGCTCTCAACAGGCTCATTTCCTTTGCTGCCCTGGTGACAGCTCCGTCCATTGCAGGTAATCAGAATATTCCCATAAAAAAAAATTAGCCCAGTGGCAACCAGTCAGTGACAACAAGAGGACCAATGTGAAAGAAACTGTGCAAACTAAACGGAGATGAGAACCTGGGAGAGAACTTACCTTTATTTCCTCGTCTCTGTTTGAATGGTTTATGTCACAGGATACACAGTTGTAAGTATACTGCTGAGTAATTGGTTTAGCATGATGGCATGTCTGTGTGTAGAAGTGAACTCGTATGTACATTGTGGAATAGTAACACCTATTACTTTTGAGCAACTATAACTTGCCACATACCTGGCTGGACGATTTTACATTTACTGTGTGTAATTATCACAATGTCAGCAAAGTATTTCATCCCCATTTCCACGTGTGGAAACTCAGGCTCAGCAAAGCCAAATGATTTGACCGAGACAAGCAAGTGGTAGGCGAGGATTCTAATCAAATTTTGCCTCCACAGATGGCAGCCTCACAGAAATGTGCGTGTGTTGACATAGACACGGGCGGCGTGTCTCGGAGCTCTGTCACCTCGCGCGGCTGTCAGACGGACGACGCTGGTCCACGCAACACCAGTGATGCGCGGCAGCCTCGCAGCCCCTTTGTTTTCAAATCCAGTAATGTGTGGCGAAAGCATTTCCACAGCAGCGGTTTGCTCTCTGTGGGAGGATTCCCAGGAGCTTTCTGGTGGCCTGGGTTGTTTCCCCCGAGAGAGACTGACATGGTGGGTCGGGGCCAGAGAGACCCCTGGGGAGAAGCTGTGGCTCCTGATTTGGGTGCTGGGCTAACACCAGCCTCCCTCGGAGAAGAAGGCCCCGGGATACGAGTTCTGAAATTAAAGGAATCTAGGGAGACAGGAGTAAGGTGGAGATCTCGTGTATGGATGTGTGTGCCCGTGCACACACGGAACACACACGCCATTCTTGTGCATTACCTTTGGGTTTAGGGTCTCACATTTTACACAGTCTCTCCATGGGTGACTATCACTTGGAGGTTGGTCGATGGCCTGAAATTATGTGGTGTCAGTCAAATCCCTCGGGAGGTGAGATGTACATCATCGCCTCTTAGGGGGGCCTACAGCAGGGAATGCTGCGTTTATAAGCAAAATACGTCTGCTTCCATCCTTACATCCATAACGATTTTAGTAAATCGTTTAGTAAATCGATTTTAGAATGGTGACATAGTGAAATAATAACTAAGGGATTTTTGTGGATTATCTCATTTAATCCTCATAGCAATGCTTTTAGATAAAGAAACTGACGCTTAGTGGAATTAACTAGAGCGAGGCCCCAAAGCTGATGGGAGACGAAACAGGCAGCCTCCTCCCAGTGCTCATGGCCTTCTTGAGACTGTCGGGGTTAATTTCCTATTAATTATTTGAGGAAAATCAGATATCACCTAGATGGAGATTCCAATCTTTCATTATTGGCATTTGTACCATATTTCAATGACAGGAGATGAAGACCAGGATGATATACTTTACAGATAGGCTTGTTCTGTGTTCATTGATTCATTCACTGATCCATAGAATGTTATTCAGTACATACCCAGTGCGGCAAAATTTATACTGAGTAGTGAGCCCACACAGGTAAGCAGAAGATAGTTCTTTCAGAGAGGCTTTACAAATTATCTAGTTGCAAAAGGTGGGCACAGGTTGTTATGGGAATTATGAATAAGGGTGCTTTCCTCGGGTTTGGGGGTGTCCGTGGAGCTCACCACAGCAGTGGCATGTAGCCAGTAAGAGAAGCCAGGAAGCTGTTGTAAACCATAAGTGAGCAAGGGTGGGGGTGACAGTTTACGTAATTGTTGGGTTGTTTACTGGGCAGCCTGATATCCCCCTTTCATCTTCTCCTCACCTGTGGGGCAGCAACAAGGTTTGAGGCAGCTTAAAACCAGAAAGCCTCCAATGGATTAAAGATAGTTGAAATTCCCAACACTGTGGAGTTAACGCAACAACTCAGAAAGCTCATGCTGCTCTGAACGTGTCTTAGTAGAAGCGGCCAGCATGGGCATGCAAAATGGTGCAGCTGCTCAGGAAAACAGTTCGGCAGTTTCTTAAAAAGTTGCACAGAAAAAGGAGAGTGAAGCAAAGTGGAAAAAGGAAGTTAAGCCTAGATTTACTCCCTGACCCAGCAAGTCCATTTCTAGAGTCTCCTGAGAGAACTGAAAGCATATGTCCATGCAAAAACTTGTGCACAAGTGTGCGTAGCAGCACCGTTCATAATGGTCAGGAAGCAGAAATAACCCCAGTGTCCGTCAGCTGGCGAATGAATACACAACACGTACTACAGTTGTGCCGTGGAACACTATGCAGCAAGGAAAAAGGAGCAGAGTTCTGTTACAGGCTGCAACACGGATGCATCTCAGAAACATGCGCTAAGTGAAAGAAGCCAGATGCAAACACATTTTAGATGAGCTCACCTGTGACATGTCCAGGAAAGGCAGATCTCTGGGGACAGAAAGGAGATTAGGGGTTTCTGGGGCTGGGATTGGGAGTGAAGAGTAACTGCAGACCAGCACGAAGGGTCTTCGGGGTGAGGGAAATGTCTTAAAACTGAATTGTGGTGGTGGTGGCACAATCCTGAAAAGTTACTGAAAATTACGAAACTGTACACTTAAAAGAATTTTATGGTATATAAATAATAATGTTAAGAACTTTTTAAAAATGACCAATAGACTACCAAAGCTTGTTTAGGCTACTAGGAATATCTGAAGTATCATTTTAAACATTATCAACTGTAACAGCCGTCTGGGCTGTACACCCTTTCAAACATAACTCTCAGAGCTGTTTCGGTCTCTGGCTTAGCAAAGGAAGGAACACAAGGCTTTAAAGACGGCTCAGGAGTTTCGTAAGTCATTGAGGCTGAAACTTCCCACCGTGTTAATTACAATGAAAAGGTCTGTGATTTCCAGATGTTTTCCAGCAGATCTGGACTTCTTAGCACTTTAGATTCTATGGGGCTCTCCGGGAGTATGATGGAGGGTTAGTGCTGACAAGTCCCGTTCCATACTTGGGCTGTTTCCAAGGCAGGCCCTGGAAAAAAGTGGCGTTCAACCAACAACTCTGAATTAGCCAAGACAGAACTGTTATTTTTTAAACCATGTATCAAATTAACATTTCACATCTTTTCACATCTCTTTTGAACAGCTCTGGACCAAAAGTTTTAGGAAACATTTGGAGAAATCTAGTTTCCTTGAATTCCAGTTCTGCATGCTAAGCCAACTTTTCTTGGATAAACACTAAGGAGGCACTAGAGAAATTAACTCTAGGAGAGGAATTGATAAGATTAGCACAACTTGTTTTCAAGAATCAAGGCAGGTGTCACCTGAAACCGCTGACTTGAAATTTCACCTCCTACGAGAGCAGGGTCCCTCATTCTGCACCTTCATGTGGTCCAAATGCTGATCTCGGACTGGCAGGCCTATGTTTGAATTCTGGTTCTACTGCCTCTTACCGTCAACGTGACTTTTGGTAAGTAACTGAGCCTTTTTAATCCTCGTTTTTTCCAGCAGGAAAATGGAAAGGGTAACTGTATCTGCTCTGCAGGTTTGTGATGAAGGATTACAAAAATAACTCATGCTGTGTATTGGTTTAATATGATTTCCAATCCACTTGTGTATGACTCAAGTGAATTTTTAACCCGCTTGTTTAGCACAAAGACAAAAAAAAAGTTGCTTTGATATAGGAATGAAGTAAGTTGTGCCAGGATATCATCATTCCACATCTGTGGTCCTTGCTAGACAAACAGCAGCCCAGAGGCTGAGGGGCCTCGCTGGGAGTTTGTTGATAAGAAGTTGTGGAGAAGCCACCATGGCAAGGCGACATCAGACTTTAAATGCAGCACTGAGAGTTCGTGAGGGCCAAGTGAGTGTCTCTGAAGACCTCTGGGGCATCTAGTTCCTGCCATTCCCAAGGTGACTCTGACGGGCAGTGGTGAAAAGCCTTGCAGCACCTCCAGGAAGGAAGTGAGCCCATCTGCCAGCACCAGTGTCTTCGTTCCTTAGCAACGTATTCTAGCGACATGGGCTTTGGCTTTTGCGCCATCTCTCCTAAGTGCCTCCTCCTATAAAAAGGTACGCCTCTGTCAAAATTTGGACTTTCTTCCTCTTGTCTCCCCTTGCCTGGGACAGTATTGTGATTAATTTATCATTTGTTTGGAGTGTTATTTCTTTACTTGCCTTATTAAGAGATATTATCCTGTAAGTTATTGGCTCGTGAAGTTATTATAATTCCCCCAATGAACCTGTGCTAAGATAAATTGCTGGTAAAGACAGAGTCAGTCTTCTCTGCCTCCCATAAAACAAAAGCAAAATAATTCATATATGGAGCTCAGCCCAAATTAGGTGTTCCAAAACATAGGCTATTTGTAATGGTAGTGGCAGTATCTTGTAGAACCTTCTATCATAGGTATAACCACTATTTTATAGATTAAAAGTCCCTAGAATGTGCTAGAATGTGAACTCTTTGAAGAGGGTAATTGTTCTCTATGTCACTGGCATGAAGCACAGTACCGGGAACATTCTACTTGGTTCAAAAATATTCTATTGATTGTGATAAACGGCACCTTGTTTTATAGGTGAGGGAAACGAACTCAGAGACAGCGAATAGTTTTTCCAGGCTGTATGCAGGGGCAGAGCTGTGATGGCACCTAATACTTGCCGTTGCTCTGGTACCAATAGGCCGTGTAGCAGCGCAGAGTGAGGACTGTGCTGGGGAACAGCTGGGGAGCTGGGGTGAGGGGAGGGTGGGGGCTGATGCATGACGTCTGGGCCAGCTGCAGCTCAGAGGATGACTCGTTTTCAGCTGGGCCTCGTGGTTGATTGTCTCCCTAGAACTTCTGGCCACCTCCCCCAAAACCCACTTTTCACTGTGCCTACTCAGCAAAACCTCAACTGCAAGTCAGTGCTGAATTTCTTTTACCCCCAGGCTCCTGAGCTTTGTGGTAGAAAACCATGTGATTGGACAGGATGCCATTAGCACAAATTTAAGGATTCCGGGGCTTAATGAAATTCCTGGGAAACAGTAAATACTTGGGGAAGCTACTTATTCCCTCTTCTTTCCCCCCCTTCCCCTGCAACCCTTCTCTGCTGATAACCCTCCACATGATGTCCATTTCTATGATTCTGTTTCTGTTCTAGTTGTTTACTTAGTTTGTTTTTGTTTTTGTTTTCAGGTTCAGTTGTTGGTAGTTGTGAGTTCATTGTCATTTTACTGTTCGTATTTTTTATTTTCTTTTTTTTAGATGAGACCCTTTAACATTTCATGTAGTAAGGGCTTGGTGATGATGAACTCCTTTAACTTGACCTTATCTGTGAAGTACTTTATCTGCCCTTCTATTCTAAATGATAGCTTTGCTGGATAGAGCAATCTTGGATGTAGGTCCTTGCCTTTCATGACTTTGAATATTTCTTTCCAGGCCCTTCTTGCTTGCAAGGTTTCTATTGAGAAATCACCTGACAGTCTGATGGGAGCTCCTTTGTGGGTAACTGCCTCCTTATCTCTTGATGCTTCTAGGATTCTCTCCTTCATTTTAATCGTGGGTAATGTAATTATGATGTGCCTTGTTGTACGCTTTCTTGGGTCCAACTTCTTTGGGACTCTCTGAGCTTCCTGGACTTCCTAGAAGTCTATTTCCTCTGCCAGCTTGGAGAAGTTCTCCTTCACTGTTTGTTCAAATAAGTTTTCTATTTCTTGCTCTTCTTCGTCTCCTTCTAGCACCCCTATGATTCAGATGTTGGAACATTTAAAGTTTCCCTGGAGGTTCCTAAGCCTCTCCTCATTTTTTTTTTTTTTTAATTCTTGTTTCTTCATTCTGTTCTGGTTGAATGTTTATTTCTTCCTTCTGGTCCAAACTGTTGATTTGAGTCCTGGTTTCCTTCCCTTCACTTTTGGTTCCCTGTATATTTTCCTTTATTTCACTTTTCATAGCCTTGGCTTTTTCCTCTATTTTGCAACCATACTCAATCAATTCTGTGAGCTTCCTGATTACCAGTGTTTTGAACTCTGTATCTGATAGTTTGGCTATCTCTTCATCACTTAGTTGTATTTTTTTCTGGAGCTTTGATCTGTTCTTTCATTTGGGCCATTTTGTTTTGTCTGGGTGCACCTGTTACATTGTAAGGGGTAGAGCCTTAGGTGTTCGCCTGGGCAGGGCAACCCACCTCGCTGCGTTATGACACTGTATGTGGGGGAGGGGTCCGAGAGGGAACAAGGTCATTTCCTGGGCTCTCGACCTGCTTTTAGTCACTTCCCCCACTTCCCACAAGCAAATTCGGCCCTTCTGGTGCTGATTCCCAGGTGGGCAGGTTTGTGTATGTTCTAGGACCTTGTGGTTCTCTCCTGTGAGGCTGGGAGTTTCTCCTGCTGCCTCAACTCCCACAAGTGTTTTCAGTCAGTGGCTTTGAGGCTTTATTTCCCCGCACTGAGGCCCTGGGTTGTGTGGTCTGTCTCGTTCCCCAAGTTGTTCCTCCCCGTTTATCTGCACAAGAATGTAGGAATGCCTGCTCTGCTCCTCCAGCCACAGCCTTGCCAGTCTCCGCCCCTCCTACTGGTCTGGATGAATGTATCTTCTTTAACTCCCTGGTTGTCAGACTTCCATGCAATTCGATTTTCTGTCAGTGATGATTGTTGTTGTTGTTGTTTAATTTGTTTTTGTCCTTCTTTTGGTTGTGTGAGGAGGCAAAGTATATCTATCTACCTATGCTGCATCTTGTCTGGAAGTCCAGCAGGAAGTTTAAATGAATTAATTCATGTCAAGTGATTTGTATTTGCCTGCCTCATCAGTGAATATTAGCCTGTTATTGTTAACAGGCTATTGTTACTGCCTCCACACCACAGCCCACACCAGCCTCTGACTCGGACTTTGACTTGGGAGGAGGAGCTTGCTTGGAGCCAGCAGGTGTGAATCATTTCACACTGTAACTCCCACCCCAGATTAGAAACTGGGGGCACATGTGCTGCAGTTTGCATGTTGAAAGATCACAACTTTGAGAGAGTTACTTCAGGTTAGGCCAGAGTATAATAGTATAGGAATTTTGAGGAGAAATAAAATCTGGGGTCACCTAAGATGATGCCTTCCCATACACCAAGGGAAACTGAGACCCTGTAGTGTGAGCTCTGCCTGTTGGCTTTTGTTCTTATAATGCAAGTACTTGACTTAAGCTTTGGTTGTGAGGCATTCCAGGCTAGGTAAAAACAAAACAAACAAAACATACAAACAAAAAACCCAGCCCACACCTCTTGTTTTAGAGATCTTGTCTGATTTCAATAACTGACCATTTGGGCTGCTTGTTTTTTCTCTTGCCATGCTTTAAATTTCCACTCATGTTTTAAATTCCCACTCATGTTTTAAATTCACCCATAAATAATGAGCTTGAGAAACCCCGAGCTCCACCCTCAACCCCAATAAAAGCAGAACCCCAGCCCTGCTCTCTCTCTTTCTATGTGCACCCTCACAGTGTAGTCCTAGGTGGGCCACAGGACTTGTGCTTCCAGGACTTGTAAGTGATAAACTTCGCTGAGGATGTCTTGAAGTCACAAGAACTACAAGGGCTTGTCTAGCCAAAGCATTAGTTATTGATAGATTGAGACTGGCACAAAACAGGCCCTCCGGTGAAGTAACTCCAAGACCCACACTGGGGCCCACTCATATCGATTCCCAGCTCAGAATATTCCTCACATTGTCATCTCTAAGCACAGTGGCAATCATTTGTTCTGGGCTTTGCTCTGCCCTGATGCTGGAAGACTAGGGTGCATTGTGCAATCCTGCCCTCTTCTGGATGACACGTGTATTGATGCGAAGAGAAGAGCCTGAGTCCACCCAGACATCACACTGAACAAGTCCCTCTCTAAGGAGAAAAGGCAATCCTTGGGCACCGTGGGGTGTGCATGGGGGGACGGTCCCTGGGAACCTAGTGCTGGGTGGAAAGCATAGTGCTTTTATGCGAGGGGCAGGGCTGACGGTGGGAGCGCTAGTGTCTCACTCAGGAGGAATACTGGAAGTGCAGCTGCTGCAGCTGCCTTACCACCACTCCTGCCTGGCCTCAAACCTCCAGCCCGGTGCTCAGAGGTGGTTTGCAGTAGTCTTCGTCTTTCCTGTTTGTAAGTCTGTGGACACTTAGAGTAAGTCCACAAAGACCTGGAAGAGAGCATGTAAAGATAAAGAAGGCATAATTTTTTTTTTGCTAAAGCAGTTGTTTTTATTTTTAAAAAAGAGGATAAGGGGATACAATTAGGCTGTGACTGAAAGGAGTGATGAGCATGCTCAGTGTGATGTCAAAGGGGAGAGCGACAGCCTGATGTGAGCCCTGTGATCCCCTGTCCTAGCATCCGTCCTGCTTACTGAGTCCCTTAGTTTTTCTGGGGAGTCTGCAGGCTCCGTGAGGACAGCACCCACTGCTGCTCTGTCCCCAGAATCTGCTGACAGAGCCCTGTGCCTCGGAGGTGCTCAGTCACTAGTTATCGCCTAGCCAGCTAAAAACTCTGCTGGCTGCCCCTAAGTCACGTTGGTGGTGTGTAGGCGAGAAGCTCCTGTGTGTTTGGAGTCAGGGCGTACACTGTGAGTCGCTGCACTGCCGTTGGTTAGTCTCCTAGGCCTGGTTCATACCGCAGCCCATGGAGCTCCTGGGCTTGCCCTCACATTTTCAGTGTTGAGCCAACCATTTCCTTAAAGGTCTGACTGTGTGAGTAACACAGGTTGATTTGATGATTTGTTTCGGCACAAAATGTGTACTTTTATTAACTAGGGTTTGATATTGGGTCTGGCACTTACTGGCTGCGAGGGTTTGGGCAAGTTATTTATGACCGTAAGCTCTGTTTTTGCATCTGTTAAATGGAAATACAAATAGTAACTGTTCAGCCTGGTTGGTATAGCTCAGTGGATTGAGTGTGGGCTGCAAATCAAAGGGTTGTTGGTTCAATTCCCAGTCAGGGCACATGCCTGGGTTGCGGGCCAGGTCCCCAGTGGGGGCCACATGAGAGGCAACCACACATTGATGTTTCTCTCCCTCTCTTTCTCCCTCCCTTCCTCTCTCTAAAAATAAATAAATATTTTTTTAAAAAAATAGTAACTTTCATAGGTGTTTTTTTTAAGAATAAATGAGTTAATATGTTTAATTTACTTGGCACCATACTGGATATGTGGAAAATGCGTATTAGTATTATTAAAAGGAGTAAGATGATGAGGAGGAGGAAGACAGTAAAGGTACAGGGATAAAATAATAACTGTTTTAGGTACAATCAACGATTTCATAAATTTTGCTGTGTTATCTATTAGGCATAACGGTTTTTAAATTCCATTAGTTAAATTAGCATTACTTTTATATGGATAAGGCAAATTTTTGGTTTTAATTTCTCAGATTATCTAGTTGGAGAAATGACTTTAAAAAAGTGTTTCTTTTTTCTTGTTTGAAAAAGTAACACAATATGGAAAAGTTACAATGAATGCCACCACTCAAAGTTAACTACTCTATTATCTCCAAGGCTTTCATACATTATGAAACTCTTATCACTAAAATTACTATGCTTTATAACTTGCTCTTCTCACTTTTTATCGTGGCTCTTCTCCCATAACATTAAAAATCAGATGCTAGGAGGTATTGAAGGTGGCACGGCATTCACACATGCAGACCCACTGTAATAACAGAGCTGAACAGAATCCCCTGTTGTGGGGCATTCGGTGGTTCCAGAATGCACTGCGTGATAGGGCGTGCTGTGTGGAACCTCCCGAAGACAGAATTGTTGCACACATTCTTAATACTTTCACTGGAAGTAACGGTTCTGGCAGAGAGGTTGCTAGGTTCGAAGGTACAGCCAGCATCTGTGAGGGTAATTTTCTCAGTACCACACGTGGCTCAATTCTCAGACGCAGGCCACAAACACTCGCTGAACTTCAAAAACGGTGAAAGATGAAGGTCTTGCCTCCAAAGTCCAGGTTCTGCGCTCCCTTAACTCCCTTGCGTCTTTCGTTCTCTTGGTTCATGCACGCTAATCCCCCCCTCTCCACTTCTCACCGACTTCTTAGAGGTTTCCGAATGGCAGCTGCAGTTGCTCCCTGCACTTGCCTGGGAAGCAGTAACAAGCCTGGGCCATGAACCCAGCATCATGCTGGTAAATGTGTAACAACTAGCTGTCCAGAGAGTGAGGGAAACCCTGCTTTATGGCACTGGTCATTTTCTGTGGTAGAAACACTTCTTTCGTGACCAGTTTCAAGCTACCGACACAGTATCAGTGAGTGTGAGGTGGGGACAAAAAGCCCACGGCCAGCTCTCAGGAGCTGCAAGGGCCGGCCCAGCACACCACCATGGGCATCAGTGGATGGTCCGCACATCCACCGTTCCCCCACCCCCACCCATCCCCAGGGAACTGTGACATCCAAGAAGCAGGACACTGGCAGGACATAGTCTTTTCGTTCCTCTTTACCTTTGGTCTCCTCCGCCAGAGCCTTGAGACGAACCAGTGATGACTTCAACTGCAAACAGAAGCACCTTATTGTCTGTCCTCCCAGTCCCCCTCAAGTAGTTTCCATCTTGTGGTAGGACTGTATGCTTCAGGGAGGTACATGTCTTCTTTTCATGACTGCTGATAAGTAGTTTCATCTGAAAATACCTAATTGTGGTCATGATATCTGAGATAGGCTTACACTAAAATGAAAATGACTACCATAAGATTCCTTCCCGTTGACATTGTGGTCAACAGAAAACAGTGGCATCAGATGCCAGAAACACTCTTCACGTCAATTACTTCATTGTAGAAATTAAATATTAAAATGCACAGCTGCCTTAGCAGGCTCACTGACATTTCAGTTATTTTTTGCAAATCTCCCCTGAGCATCCCTGTATGTGTGAGGGATATTAGGTGCAGGGATGGATGCAAAGTGGCCAATAAGAAGTGCCATATAGTGAGCATTTCCAGGTGTCAAGGAGTGTGCTAAACAATGCACATATGCTACCCATGCAGTTCAATCTTCATAATGAGCCTGCGTGGAAGATTGTCTTTGTCCTAGAAAGAACGAAAGAGAGAGAGGGAGAAGGGAAGAGAGAAGAGAAGAGAGGGGGAGGGGAGGGGAGGGGAGGGAAGGGAAGGGAAGGGAGGGGAAGGGAAGCGCAGAGCCCAACAAACAAGCAGATGTTTACAACCAAACCTGTGTTACTGATGATCAGCTCCAGGTCTTTCTTCTGAGTCACTCTGTATAAGTCTCCTGGAGCTGCCATAATAAGGAGCCTCGAACTGGTGGCTTAAACAACAGAAATTTATCTTTTCACAGTTCTGGAGGCCAGATATCCCAGATCAAAATCTGGCAGGGTAGGTTTCTGGTGAGGACTTTCTTCCTGGCTTACAAATAGGCACCTTCTCATTTCTCATTGAGTTCTCACATGATGGAGAGAGAGGGAGTGAGGGAGTGATGGAGGAAGTGGGGGAAGAGAGAAAGACAGAGAGAGATCTCAAATCTTGGGTCTCTCTTCTTCTAAGGACACCAATTCTATCAGACTAGGACTCTAACCTTTATTATGTCACTTAACCTTAATTACTTCCTAAAAACCTCATCTCCAAATTTAGTTACATTGAGAGTTAGGAGAGTTAGGGCTTCAACACATGGACTTTAGGGGATACATTTCCATCTATAGCACATTCTAACATGCTTCTTTTCCTTCAACAGTTCCAAATGTATCTAAAAATTTGGAGACATGAAAATGATCATTGGAGATCACTCTCTGTGCCTGCAGCCACTGTTTCATGTGGTGGATACAGTTAAGAAGAAAGGCAGGCTCTGGGGAGATGCCCACGGGTAGCAATAAAAACCAAGTACTGACTTACACCCCACCATAAATGAATTTTAAATGCACTGTACTAAATGAAGGAAGTCAGACTCAAAAGGCTACAAAATGCATGATTCCATTTATATGACACTCTGGAAAAGGTTAAACTGTAGGGACAGAAAACAGATGAGTGCTTTGTTGCTCCTTCAGGTGGGAGTTGGGGATAATGTCTGAGGAGCAGGAGGGAATTGGGGTGGTGGTGGCACTGTCCCATACCTTGAGTGTGCTGGTGTGCGCACGACCCCCTGCACTTGTCAAAGCTGGCAGAACTTGATGATAAAAAGTGTTAACTACCTGTAAACTTTACTTGGGGGATGTCTGGGATCTCTGTTGTCCTTGGGATGTCTTGTGAAGGCTGGGGTTACAGTCGTCCATCCAGGCTCCATCCATCTCCCTCCTTGCCTGCAGGTTAGAGACACTCTTCGCACACAGTTGATTTCTGAGTAAGCACACCTCTTCCTTCCCCCTCTGTCTGTGACTTTATGTTGTCTTTGCTGGTTTCTCTGTCTGGAAAATAGGCCTGGCTCTGGGCAATTTCACTTGTGTTGTATAGCATTGTACACACAACAGCCCTGTGAGATCAGTAGAGTTATTCCCAAATGCCTGAGTAAGAAACTGAGTCTTCTGTTTTCTTCAAATACCTTGCCTTCGGGAAAACGGTAAAGCAGCATTTCAGTCCTGGTACGGCTGGCTTCCTGATTAATTTGTCTCATGTCATATATTTCCACATTTTCCTTTAATGACTCAGTGTAAATTAGAATACTACTTGTCAGGAACCACAACTCAGGAGGCCTAAACCATAAGGAGAATTTACAGGCTTGTGGATTTAAAGTCCAAAGATATGAAGGGCTTTGGAAAAGTTGCAATCCCCTGACTCAACAATGTCCTTCTGGACCAATTTCTCATCACCTTGCCCCTGTAGTTTGTATGTAATATAGGCTGTTAATCCGATGTCTTTACTCTAAGACTGAGTATTTTTTGCAATTCCAAGAGTATGGCCAACAGCACCTGGAGCTTCTTTCTCCAAGGCCCCCACGGCTCCCTTCACATCTCATCCAGTCACATGCCCCACTCTGAAATAATTCTTGTGGACATGGTGTTGGATACTTTGATCAGCCCAAGCCAATCCCAAACCCAACCACAAGGCTGGGAAATACAATTCCTTTCAGAAGGAGAGAGTGGGGTTAGGATGCTGGGGAAACTTCCAAACTATCTGCTACAGTCTTCAAGTCTGACCAAAAAGCAAATTTGCTGGCCAAAAACATGTTTCCTATTATCCTTGTATGTCTTGTCAACATCTCTCACTGGGCAAGGCTCAGACGGGGTGGGGGTGGTCAGTCTCTGGGCTTGCTGCAATGTCATCACTTTCCCAGTCACGATGGAGGTGAAAGGCTAGAAAGTGGCTTCGGAATGTGGCTACACTTGGGTGTTTGAGGAGCCTTTTTATTTCAAAAACTGAAGGAGTGTTGTAAGTCACCTGATCTTGCTCTCCATTCTAAATCCACAAGCATCTGAAACCGTCCATGGATATAATTCTGGTGAGAGTGAAGAGAAGAGATTTGTGGTCACTTTTGCACAGTAATTAGAATAGACATTTATTTAGTGTTTTATTCAGCATTTATTTATGGGATTTATAAGCCAACAGAATGTGAAGACGGCTGAGTACTGTGTTAAAGATGCTGTTTCCTCAAACCACATCCCATTAGCCAAAGAGCTCCACCTGGATCATGTCCTAGATCCAGATGGTGCTTTTGAGCTTCTACTTTGAACCTGTGGCAGAGACAGCCAACTGTCCCCTAATACCTGTCCTTCCATTTTCTTCTAGTAACAGCAATAGACTAAGTAATGACAATGAAAAGCTACATTTCTTAGTCTCCTGTAAGACAACACATGATGGGGCATAAGCAGAAGTGGTGTGCACAGCTGCTCACAAGTGTTCTGAAAGGGAGGGGATGTGGGTTTCTCCTCTTTCCTCCCTTCTCTGGCTGCAGCACGGACAGGTTGGATGGCGATGGGGTTGTCACCTTGGGCCAGAAGGGAGAATCATGTGCTTATAGGTGGAGCAGCTGATAGGAAGAATCAGGTCCTTGGTGAGGTGGGGTCACCATACCAGACCTGTACTGTCTGTGTTTGTGTGAAAGACAAAAAAAAACTATTCTGTATAAGCTATTCCAAAGTTATTTTTCTATCACTTGCAGCATAAGTGTGGTAATAATAAAAGGTAATGGTTAAAAATAGTGCCTAGCACACAGTGAGACTTCTGTAAATGCTTCACATAGACTTGGCAAACCTTACAGTAACCCTGTAGGCTTCTTCAGTTTTTACCCATTTTATACTCAAGGAAAGTAAATTTGAAGGCAAGCACATCTTAAGTAGTGAGATAAGGATTTGACCCTCTGCAGTCTGGCTCCCAGGTCCCAGCTCTGAATCTTCACGTTGCCTTTAGTTAATAAAAAGTTCATTCATCGGAGTCTGCTGGAGGAACCCAGGGAGAGGGAGTTCAAGTCTAGCACAGCACACTGAGGAAGTTATTAAATTGTAGCTTCTTTTTAAAATTGCTTCTGATAAACCTAATGCAAATAATCTGAACCAAATGGAATAAATTACTATTAAAATACATATGGGTTCTAAAGTTGAGAGCAAAGCATGTGGTAAAGACATAGTGTGTTTTCTTGAGCTTGGAAGATTGCGTAATTGGCCTGGAAGGTCGTACAGCCCAAGAACATAGAGGTCCATCTATTCCTAATCAGTCTGGTTTGTGGTGCTTTTGGACGATCTCTGGCACAACTGCAGATGAGTGGGAGCTATGGCCTGGGTCCTCTCTCAAGCTCCTGAAGGCAAGTGTGTCTTCAGTGTTTCAAATGTAATTTATTCTTGTAAGCTGAGCAACCTACTTTCTTGTCAATAGAATATTTTTCTTGTTTCTATTCCAGGATTTTATATTTAAAAATCTCTGTGAGCCTTTCTATGCTGGAGCAAGCAGTTTTGAATCAGAGAAAAAAAAACTGGATTCATATTCAGGTTCAAGGCAACAGAGGCCTAGAAAAATTTTATCCCGACTCTGTTTGGGCTTTGAAAGTTTATTCATTCATTCAGTTATTTATAGGCAAACATTCAGTAAATGCTATCTATTAATAATGTGACTATGGGCAAGCTGTTCACATATATTATCTCCAATTTTTATAACAAATCTCAGATAGATTAAAGGTGCTTTGCAAATAGCAAGTAATGAAAAAGAATAGTTGTTATTATTGTTATTACTGCTATTATTATCAAGGCAAAGAAGAAAGTTATCATGGAGTTAGAAAGTACAGGGCAAATGTGCCATCCTCTCTTCTTAACCTTGACAGGTATGGATAATTATTCATTTATTCAATGTCAAGCAAGTATTAATTCAACACTTATTAGCCAGATACTATGTTAAGTACTGAGCATACGGTAGTTAAATAGGTACATAGTTCCAGGGTCAAGGATGTTCCTTACAGTCTAAAGCAGCACAGTCCAACAGATATATAATGTGAGCCGAATATATAATTTATATTTTCTAGGAATCACATTAGACAGTAAAAAGAAATAAGAGAAATTAATCTGTTAATTTCATAAACCTATTAATTTAATAAGCTTGTTAATATATTTTGTTTCCATTATCTCTAAATCATTATCATTTCAACACATACTCAATATAAAATCACCAATAAGATTCTGTACATGAGTTTTTTCATACTGAGTCTTCAAAATTTAATGTGGTTTTCACACATATAGCACATCTCAATTAAGACACTAAATTTCTGGAAGTACTGGATCTGTATTTAGAGTTTATAAAATATACAATTGAGAAGTAGATTTACATACTCAAGTTGTTTCAAGCTTTTAAAATTTCCATTAAGTAAATCAAGTATTACTTTTAAATTTGAACGAAGTAAAATTAAATTTAAAATCCAGTCCTCCACAACCTGAGCCACATTGCGTGTTTTTAACATGCACATGGGCCCAGTGACTACAATACTGGATGGTGCAGGTCTAGACAGGGCGGTGGACACTAAATAAGCACAGAATGAGTAGGTCGGCTGCAGTGTGATAAGTGTTTCAAAGGAATGGGGTGCAGCGTGATGATGCACGTGCCTAACCTGCGTCTCAACACCTGCCTGGGGAGATCAGGACATGTTCCTCAAGGAGGAAATGTTTCAGCTGAAGTCTGAAGAAAGCTCAGAAGTTGTTCAGGTGAAGGCAGTTGGAGGAAAGATCGTGTGCAAAGGTCCTGTGAATTAAAAAAAAAAGAAGCAGAGTAGATGCTGTCAGGGTAGGTTGGCAGGACCCAGGCCATGCAAGGACTGAGAAACCCAAATCCTTACCATGGCCTAAGAGCGCTGGGAAGTTATCGAAGGGTTTTAAACTTTTTTTGTTTGAATTTTATTTTAATCGTTGTTCAAGTACAGTTTTCTGTCCTTTACTCCCATCCCAGCCCACCCACCCATCCCTCCCCACTTCCTTCCCATTTCCACCCCGCCTAGTTTTTGTCCATGTGTCCTTTATACTTGTTCCTATATACCCTTCCCCTTTTTCCCTGAAATTCCCTCCCCTCTGGTCACTATCAGCCTGTTCTCTGTTTTAGTGTCTTAGGTTATATTTTGCTTGTTTGTTTGTTTTGTTGATTAGGTTCCTGTTAAAGGTGAGATCATATGGTATTTGTCTTTTACTGCCTGACATATTTTGCTTAGCGTAATGCTTTCCATTTCCATCCATGTTGTCACAAAGGGTAGGAACTCCTTTCTTTCTGCTGCATAGAATTCCATTGTGTAAATGCACCACAGTTTTTTGATCCACTCATTTACTGATGGGCACCTAGGTTGCTTCTGCACTTGGCTATTGTAAACTGTGTTGCTATGAACATGGGGGTGCATAGGTTCTCTTGGATTGGTTTTTCAGGGTTCTTAGGATATAGTCCCAGCAGTGGAATTGCTGGGTCAAAAGGCAGATCCATTTTTAGTTTTCTGAGGAAATTCCATACTGTTTTCCACAGTGGTTGTACCAGTCTGCAGTCCCACCAACAGTGCACTAGTGTCCCCTTTTCTCCACAACCTCGCCAACACTTGTTGTTTGTTGCTTTGCTTATGATGGCCATTCTGACTGGTGTGAAGTGGTACCTCATTGTGGTTTTAATTTGCATCTCTCTGACAGCTAGCGATACTGAGCATCTTTTCATGTGTCTCTGGATCCTCTGTATGTCCTCCTTGGAGAAATGTCTGTTCAAGTCCTTTGCCCATTTTTTAATTGGGTTGCTTGTCTTCTTAGAGTGGAGTTGTGTGAGTTCTTTATATATTTTGGAGATTAAACCCTTGTCTGAGGTATCGTTGGCAAATATGCTTTCCCATATGGTTGGTTCTCTTTTTATTTTAATAGTGTTTTCTTTGGCCAAGCAGAAGCTTTTTATTTTGATGAGATCCCATTTATTTATTCTTTCCTTTATGTCCCTTGCTCTAGGGGACATATCAGTAAAAATGTTGCTGCATGAAATATCTGAGATTTTCCTGCCTATGTTCTCCTCTAGGACTTTAATGGTGTCACAGTTTATATTTAAATCTTTTATCCACCTTGAATTTATTTTTGTGTATGGTGTAAGTTGATGCTTGAGTTTCATTTTTTTGCATGTAGCTGTCCAGTTCTCCCACCACCATTTGTTGAAGAGGCTATTTTTACTCTATTTTATGTTGCTGCCCCCTATGTCAAATATTAATTGACTGTGGAGACTTGGGTTTATTTCTGGGTTCTCTGTTCTGTTCCATTGGTCATTTGCCTGTTTTTATACCAGTACCAGGCTGTTTTGATTACAGTGGCCTTGTAATACAGTTTACTATCAGGTATTGTGATCCCTCCTACTTTACTCTTCTTTCTCAAAATTACAGCAGCTATTCAGGGTCACTTGTGGTTCCATATGAATTTTTGAAGTGTTTGTTCTATGTCTGTGAAATATGCCATTGGTACTTTAATGGGTATTGCATTGAATCTGTAAATTGCTTTGGGTAGTATGAACATTTTGATGATATTAATTCTTCTGATCCATGAACACGGTATGTTTCCATTTGTTTGTGTCTTCCTTGATTTCTTTCTTCAGTATTGTATAGTTTTATGAATACAGGTCTTTTACCTCTTTGGTTAGGTTTATTCCTAGGTATTTTATTTTTATTTTTGCTATATTGAATGGGATTTTTTTCTTGATTTCTGCTTCTGCTGTTTCATTGTTGGTGTACAAGAATGCCTTTGATTTCTGGATATTGACTTTGTATCCTGCTGTTTTGCCAAATTCATTTATTGAGCAAAGCAGTTTCTTGACCAAGTCTACAGGATTTTCTACATATACTATCATGTCATCTGTAAACAGTGACAGTTTTGTTTCATCCTTTCCAATTTGGATGCCTTTCATTTCCTTTTCTTGTCTGATCACTGTGGCTAAAACTTCCAATATTATATTGAATAGAAGTGGTGAAAGTGGACAACCTTGTGTTATTCCTGATCTTAGTGGAAAAGATTTTAGTTTTTGCCCATTGAGTATGATGTTGGCTGTAGGTCTCTCATATATGGCCTTTATTATGTTGAGGAATGCTCCCTCTACTCCCACTTTGCTCAGTATTTTTATCATAGATGGGTGCTGTACTTTGTCAAATGCTTTTTCCGAATCTATTGATATGATCATGTGATTTTTGTCTTTGCTTTTGTTTATGTAATGTATTACGTTTACTGATTTGCAAGTATTGTACCATCCTTGCATCCCTGGGATGAATCCCACTTGGTCATGGTGTATGATCCTTTTAATGTATTGTTGGATGTGGTTTGCCAATATTTTGTTGAGGATTTTAGCGTCTATGTTCATCAATGATATTGGCCTGAAGTTTTCTTTCTTTGTTGTGTCTTTATCTGGTTTGGGGATTAGGGTGATGCTGGCTTCATAAAAAGAGTTTGGGAGTGAAGGGTTTTAAACTTTTAAAAACCATTTTTACCTCTTATTGCATGCTGTCTCTTCATCCTCAATGCTGTGCTTCAGTGTAAAAGCCATTGACACACATTCAGAGTCTGCAAGTGTGAGAAGAAAGCCATTTCCATTGCAGGATTACAAGGATGTTCACAACAGAACCCAGCCTTAAAATGGTGGCTCCTTGCCCATAGCAACTGGATGTGATTAGCTCAACCCCTTCCCTGCACCTGTCATAGAAAATGAGAATTCCTCCTCAAACAGTCTTCCTGCTCCTGGGGGCTTACAACCTCAATGGCATTCACAGCTGCATGGCATGGAATCATACAATTGCATTACAGCAGACAGGAAGCAACTAGATGTAGGACCCAACTGTCTGTGGAGCTTTCAGCTGTGAGACCTTAGGCGAATAGCTGAATTGCTTAGTGACTCAGTTTCCCTGTCAGGTAAATGGGGAAAATACTTCTCATCTTACAAGACTGTTGTGAGGAACAAATGAGATTAACAAGGAGTGCCTGGCACCTGGTGACTGCTGAGCAAATGCAGTCCATGACTTTCTCTCAGCCCCTTCAGGAAGGGCCCCGTACGTGTTCTGATGATCATATTTAGTCTAATACAGGAGGCACACAAAGCCATAATTTCCTGTCACCGTTTCTGTGTGCTTCTTAAGAGAAGGATCTATGCTTTGTGTCTGGCACCAGGCCTGGCATATGGTAAGTTCCCAGTGGTACGGAATAATATTTAGCAAGAACTAAAGGGACAATGACAACTCAGGTGGGGAAACCTTGTGGGTAAGAAACTGAGATGTAAAATCAAAAATTTGAAGTTCATTATTGTTAAGCATGCTGCTGCTTTTCTTTCTCTTTCAAATTATGCCAAAGACGTTCCTTGCCCTAGCCCCACCCCAAGTGTTTAATAGGCTGAAAGCAACTTGAAAGCAGGGATCATGCATTCTGCCTCAGTACTGCTGATGTGTTCATGTAAATCATGCAGAGAGCTTGTCGGACTGCAGCTTCTGATCCAGTAGTCCTGTGGTGGGACCTGAGACTCGGAATTCCTAAAAAAATAGAATAAAAAATCCCAGATGGTGCTGATCCTTGTGCTCCCAGACCACAATTGGACTAGGAAGGGTCTACATTCTTTAAATTCGTAATCAACATGTCCAGAACAGAGTTCCTTTAGTATTTTACTTATGTATTCATTCAGTTATGTGTATATGTCTTTTATTTGTTATTTTTAAAAAGAGGTTTTGTTTGGAGCAGTGTTAGGTTCACAGCTAAGCTGAGCAGAAAGTCCAGAGATCCCCCCGGCATGTACATGCAGGCTCTCCCTTACCATCATCACCCACTAGAGGGGTCTGTGTGCTATGGTCGGCGAACCTACATCGGCCAGCATCACCCACAGTCTGTGGTTTACAGTAGGGTTCGTTCTCGCTGTTGTGCATCCTAGGAGCTTGGACACATGTATAGTGTCCTGTGTCCATCGTTATAGTTTCATACAGAATAGTTTTACGGCCATGAAGAGCCTCTATTCTCTGCAAGGTCCTCTCTCCCCACTGCCCGCCCTGAGTTCTTCTTTTTCCAGAATGTCCTACAGTTGGAATCACACACTGTGAAGCCTTTTCAGATTGGTTTCTTTCACTTAGAAATATGCATGTAAGGTTCCTCCGTGTCTTCTAATGGCTTATTGATAGCTCATATCTTTTTTAGGTGAATAATAGTTTATTGTTTAACAATTGGATGGACCATAGTTTACATATGTATACTTTCACCTACTGAAGGACATCTTGGTTGAGTTTCAAGTGATGTCAAATAATACTTATTTTCTAATGATCTAATTGGGCAAGAAAAGAATATACAAGGAAGGGACTGCACATGATTGGGAATGTTCATTTTTTGTTTCTTAATTGCCTTAAAATTTAATTTATTGGGGTGTCATTGATTAATGAAATTACATAGGTTTCAAGTGTACAATTCTATGATATATCATCCATATATTGCACTGTGTGCTGGTTTTTAACTGTGAAATTCAAAATTTCCAAGCTGGGCTGGTTTTGCTTTTGGCTCTGAATGACTCACAGATCTCAATGAAAGGTCCACTAGGGGGAGACGTTTAGTAGCGTTGGGACTCTGTTGGTCAGCCAGAGTGTTTTTTTATTCCCTTGAAAAGTCAACTGCTCAATAAACAAAAGATCTCTGGCGAAATTAAACACAGCAATGCCAGGTGGTTCGACTGAAGCCTTCCCTGCAGCACGTGGGAAGGAATGCTCCGCAGTTGCACAGGAGGGCGATGCACCCCTCAGATGCGCAGCAAGCGGAGCTTGTCTGGGAGCAGGAGCCCAAGCGTTTCCAAACATTGAGGCCGAGAGTGTTTACTTACAAGTAGTCAACCAAACTCCCAGATTGTTTATCATAAATTGTTTAGGAGATTGTGCTGGGCTCCCAGGGATTTGCAGGGATGCTGCACACAGCACTGGTTAGAAGCAGCAACCCTGCAAGTGCTGAGAAATTCTTCCCAGGGCAGGACAAGCACGCCTGGCACTTTTAGTCTGGTGCCTGTCCAAAGAGGAGGCACGTTTACTCACTGAGTATACCTTTAATAATGCACTGAGTGCTATACTTCCTAAGAAGACATTTGTCATAGTGCCAGAAACTCCACCCCTGATGAACGATGCTTTAGAACCCCTGACCCAAGACAGCCATCTTCTGTAGACCTGTTCCTCAGTACCTGCTGTGGCTGTGTGCCACATTTCTTTAGTCTCTCTGTAACAGAGTCCATTGTTACTTATAAAATAAATGTAAGACAAGACCTACTGCTATTATAAGTGGAACATAAGTCCCACTTGCCATCAATAGAAAGCACAAGCGTAAAAATAAATTCAGTTAAGACACAACAATACTACTTAATGCTAACTAGATACAGTGACCCCCTGAAGGTTTTGAGCCTGAGACCTGCTTCCTGTTAAATGGAGGATTAGTAAGTGCTACAAAGAAGAGTTGGAGAGATTTCAGGCTCCACATGAGGGTTTTTTTTTTCCTTGACAAAATAATCAAGGAGCCTGCAAGGCAATAGCTTTCTCCACATGTGATTGAGAGCTATTTAATGTCTTTTCTGCATGCAGCTAGTCGTTCTGCAATCCACCCAAAACCACCTAATGTCCCACCGGCGGGACTCCTCTCGCACTTTGGGAAATAGCTTTAAATCAAAGTGATGGAAGCATCACCTGCTAAAGGATCTTCCTCTGTTGCCCAGAGGTGAGAAGTTGCCTGATTGCTTCAGGAAGAAGGAAGCTGCAGGTCTACCCCAGAAGCCCTCTGTGTTGTGAGAAATAACTCAGAAGATTAACTAGAATTTGAGAGCACTGCCACCACCTGGCTGGCAGGCTGCATTTCTTTGATGTCTCAAGATAAAAATATTTGAACTAGTTTCCAGGAACTTTGACTCCTCCCCTTTTCCCACATCCTACATTCAGTGTACCACTAAGTCTTACAGTGTTTGCAATCTGTTCTCTGGTCTGCATCCCAAATGACACTACTTTAGTCTAAACCCTCACTCACTTTTACCTGAATTGATAATACTTTCCTGCCTCTGTCTCTCCACCCTTCAGTCCATCATCTGGACCCAATAACAATGCACATTGTTTACTGTGGTCTTCCCCTACTGAAAGATTCCTGAGTAACTTGTCTAAGCCCACACAATTTGTATGTGGCAGGGGAGAGATCCACATTCAATTGTCTAATTCCAAAGGCCATAGCTTCATGACCGCATCGGTCTTCTTTGCCAAAGAGAGAAGTTAAACAACTGACCTTCTTCTGCAAAAAACAGTATTTTGTGGGCTTTAATAATCCAAATCTACCCAATATTTTACAAATCTAAAAATGACTGTTAACTCAACCAATCAGTATTTATTAAGCATTAAATAAATCTAGACTGTCTTGGTTAAAGTGGTAGAAACCTATTCAAATCAGCTCAAATAGTTGAAAAGTTTGGTAGGTAGAGCTAGCTTCTGGCCTGGCTGAGTCTGGAAGCCAGGCCTCCAGAACTCACTCAGAGTTGCTGTGTCTTTCAGCACCGCCTTGCATCAGTGCTGCTCCATTCTTGGGCAGCTCTCCCCCTAGTGTTGACGAGATGACTGGGGACGCTCACTAGCCGCAGCGACCTACACAGAGACTGCTCACTTCCTTGATTATACTTGCCAGAGTTACAGGACTGAATCTCACTGGCCCAGCTTGGGCCATTGGACAATCACGAACCAATCATTGTGTTGGGAATGGGTTGTGATGGTTGGCCCAACCTAGACCATGTGCCCACAGCTGGAATCAAGGAGTAAAGTTAGCCCCCTCTGAAAAGGGAGTTCTATGAAGGGAAATTGAGATACGGTCAAAAGGAAAGAATGGGTAGAAGAGGGGAATAAATGTCAGGCTGGCAAAAGCAACGGGTGCTAATGATTGGTTGCACATTGTGTGGGATGAAGAGACATTTAAAGCATATTCTTGCTCACAAAAAAAAACTAGCAACAGATGGCAGATAATGAGAAATAAGAAATAATAAGGGGACAAAGCAGAGGAGACTTTCTATTTCACGGTTCACACAAAACAGTTAAACTAGGTGTAACAAAAATTAAAAAGGGGGGAACCATTGTGAGATTAGAGAAACATCCTGGAGAAGATGAGTCTTGAAGGATGGCCAGAAAAGGTGGCCATTTGTCATAGGCCATTGTCGTAGGAAAGATTTTGGCCCCTCTAACCTCCTCCCCTGGTATCACACCATGAATATGTTTCATAACATGGCAAGAGGGACTTTGCAGGTGAAATTAAGATGAATAATCAATTAATTATCAGCAGTGGGGCAATACTCAGGCACTTCTGGATATAAAAGGAAGAAATATGTACTTGGGGTCCTGAAATACTGAGATGTCTTAGATACTGAAACAAATGAAAAAACAGCAAAATTGTGGTTTAAGCGATCACCAGCTTCAAAATCACCTGGCTGTTTAATCAAAACTACAGAAGCCTTTTGAATCCGAAGCCAGCTGAGACTTAGAAGTCTGTATTTTAAGGTAACCCTCCCAGGTTGATTTTCAGGCACAACTAACTTTGATAATACCTGGCTTATGAGGTCAACAGGACAGAATCTTAGAAATGCAGGAGTGGACCGAATATTAGAAATTTAGACATTTAAGCTTCTGCTCAATAACTCCCTGCTCCCCTTTTCTGAGATGTTTTCTTCTGCTTATCACTTGCTTGAGTATTTATTGCATGTTTCAAAGTCTTTAAATGGGCCAGTGGGATGGTTAGAGGTGATACTTCTGGTGTGTGACCAGATAGTATCTGGTGATACCAGATAATTCTGGTGTGTGGCAGAATTATCTAAAGTACACATAGATACATGATGGTGGTTGAGGAAAAAAAAAACATTGAATTCTTGGCCTTCTGCATCCCAAGCCCTGTTTCAGCATTTTAGAATGAGAGCTCTGAGTTTGTGGTCCATGGATAATGTTAGGGTGTTTACAGAGCTTCTGGAGGCTAGGCCTCAAACTTTATGATAAAAACATAAATGATCCTAGTCTTTTTCTGACTGGCTTATTTCACTTAGCATCATACTTTCCATGTCCACCCATGCTGTCGCAAAAGGTAAGATTCCCTTCTTTTTTATGGCCGAGCAGCTGTACTCCACTATGTAAAGGTATCGCAGCTTTTGTCATCTACTCTTCCACTGATGGGCACTGGACTGTGTCCAGATGGAGGCCATTGTAAACAGCAATGACTAGCAATGAATACAGGGGTGCATACAGTCTTTCGAATTAGTGCTTTGGATCTCTTCAAATATAGTCCTAGAAGTGGAATAAATGGGTCATAAGGCAGTTTCACTTTTTCCTTTTTGAGGAAACTATACTGTCTTCCACAGTGGCTGTGTTGGTCTCAGTCTGCATCCCCACCAACAGTGCACAAGGGCCCCTTTCCTCTGCATCCTCACCAGTGCTTATTGTTTGGTCTCACTTACATGTGGAATCTAATGAACAAGATAAACCGATGGACAAAACAGAAACAGATGCACGGATGTATGGAACAGACGGACAGCTGTCAGAGGGGAGGGGTTTGGGGGCTGGATGAAAGAAGGTGAAGGGATGAAGAAAAAATCCATAAATATGTATAACACATAGACACAGACAACTGCGTGGTGGCGGTCAGAGGGAAAGGGGGATGGGGAGGTGGAAGAGGGCAAAGGGGGCATGAGTGGGGATGAAAGGGACTTGCTTGGGGTGACGGGCGCACGATGCAGCATGCAGATGATGCTTCGTTGAGTCGTGCACTTGAAACCTGTATAGTTTTGTGAGCCAGTGTCACCCCAATACATTTTTTTAAAAGTATTTGTGAATTTTCTGTGGAATTTTCTATGGCTTTAGCATGATCTCAAGATGGTTTCTGATCCTGAGAAATATCAAATGCCATAACCCTGAAGATTGATTTTTTCAGGGACCAAGATCTGTCCACATAGGTTCCTTAGGAAGAGCTTGGACAAAGTCTGCCTCCAGTTTCATCTTGCAGTGAATTGGAGCTCTGAAAGCCCAAGCTGCCTGCCCAGCACCTTTCCTATGTCCTGGGATTATAGAACTATGAGAGGAATTTGTTTTGCTGAGTAATTTTGAGTAACTTGAGCTGTGGATTTAGGGGAAATAGAAAAACCTATCAAGCAGTCCTGTGCTCTATGGCACAGGCAACATTTCTCCAACCCAGATGCCCCCCAACTTGGAATCGCTGTTACCCTCAGAACAACGGGTGGTCCGGGCAGTGGCATGCCTGATTTTAGAAAGCCAGATTCATCATTGGAGCAATCTCTAATAGAACTCTTTTTTGAACAATAGTTTTTACCCCAGAATGTGATCACAGCTGTTTTATTTTAGCTAATGCAGCAATTCAGACAATTAAGCCCATATTCCTCTGTGGCTATTTATTTTTATGAAGTAGTTCTCAGTATAGTGTCATGAAAGAATTCTTGAGACTTGCAAAGTTAAAACAGAATGTAGACTTTATTTTCTTCTAAAATAGCCACATCTGCTTCTTAGAATTGTGTCCTCTTTGTTGGTGTCTCGTAAGGATGTCAACTTTAGTCTCTAGGGATTGAATTCCTTTGGGAGAAATGAGATTTATTACTCAGAGTTTATAGAATAAGTATCATGGTAAATCATATTCCAGGATAAGGAGGAGGACCTATTTCTTTTAGCAGCAAAATAACTTAAATTATAGAGCTAATGCTGAGATCTTGTATTGGTATAAAATTAAATAAAAATTATAATCTCATTGTAAAATGGAATATGAATAAAAGATCTGATGCATTCGATTGTGTGAAAACTTCCCGTTCTGTGTGGTAATAGACTGTACAATTATTTTATTCAATCATTCCATAAATATTTGTTGAGCAGCTACTATGTGTCAGGAATGATGAACAAGATAGACACAATTGTTGACCTTGTTGAATTTGTATCATTTCTAGAAAGACAGACAAGGAGCAAGCAAATAAAGAAATGAGTAAAAGAACTATGGACTGAATATTTAAGCTGAGGTTTAAAGGAAAGGTTATTCTTAAAGGAAAGGCTCACGTATGCATATGAACAGGGGAGGACCGCAGCAGAGGAAACAGCACATGTTAAGGTTTGAGGTGGGAAAGAGCTGGGTGTATTGACGAACTACAGTGCGAGTGACATGGCCGGAACACAATGAGTGAGATGAGCGTGGATGGGAAAGGAGTACAGTTGCTCTTGCCTTACTGAAATGTGTCTGCACTTCTGGGTCTGAAATTATGTTGGCATAGTCACTTCTGTCTTGCTTGCCACTGCCTGGGAATAAGGTGTGCCCTTTTCAACAAAATCCAGCATGAGATATACAGTGATCATGGGTGGGTGGGGTGCTTGATGGGTTGGTAGGGTGCCTTGGACTAAAAGTTTATGTTACCTTCTCCCCAAATTCATCTGTCGAAGCCCACATCTGCAATATGATGATATTTGGAGGTGGGCTTTGGGGAGGTAATTAGGTCATGAAAGTAGAGCACTCACTAATGGAATTGGTGCCCTTATGAGAAGTGACAGCAAAGAAATCCCTTCTCCCTCCCTTCTCCCTCCCTTCTCCCTCCCTTCCTCCTCCCTCCCCTCACCTCTCTCTGTCATGTGATGAGCTGCCTGGCTATCTTTAAACCAGGAAGAGGGCCCTCACCAAGACCCTCACCATGTGGCACACTGATCTCAGACTCCCAGCCTCTAGGACTATGAGAAATAAATTATTGTTTAAACCACCCAGGCCATGGCATTCTGTCACAGAGCCCAAGGTGACTAATACATAGGTGTAAACATACTGGGGTGCTTTAAGAAGAGAGAAAATTGAATGTGTGATTATTTTTTGCTTAGCAGTAATAAGAACAGCAATCAATCTGCAGAGCTCATGGAGC
Organism: Tonatia bakeri; assembly: GCA_004024845.1. Classification (NCBI taxonomy): domain Eukaryota; kingdom Metazoa; phylum Chordata; class Mammalia; order Chiroptera; family Phyllostomidae; genus Tonatia; species Tonatia bakeri. The sequence goes on along the minus strand of PVIA01003170.1, from coordinate 132,220 downwards.
CCGAAGCCAATCAGGATGCTGGAGAAATTATTCCAGCTCTTTGGGCTAAACAGGAATCAGGGACACTTGACAGTTTCACATGGTTTATGACTGTTATATTGATCTCCTTGTTTGCTCACTCCTAAATACAGAGAGAAATCCCTGACATTGTCAGCAAGTCTCGACTGTGCTAAGGGGAAGTAATAAAGGACTTTGCTTCACCCATTCCCCCATCTGCAAGGCTTGGACTGAGGAGTCAAGGGGTGACTCTGGATGGCGATGGCAGCAGGAAGTGGAGAGAAGGGGGGAGAGAAAGAGAATAAAGTCTGCTCAGTCAGCTTCTCTCCTTCGCTTTCGTAAGTGAGTCAGTTATTGCTGATACATGTGGTTTATCAAGACGATCTGAAAATATTGGTGTTGGACTTGGGCCTGCACATGAGACTCATGTTCACTGAGCACCTAACTCTGTGAGAGGTCCTGGGGCGGACGTCTTTGGGGATGTTAATATGAATCACACAGGCTCTCACCTCAAGGAGCCTGACAACGTTAGGGAGAGTTGTCACGTATTTATTTACATAAGTGCTGTGATAATTCAAAGTGAGGTCATGTTATTTCTGGAAGGAGGAATCTGGAATGGTTTTACGAAGGAGGGAAAATGTAAGCCAGGCTTTGAATTATCAGTGGGATTTGGGTGACAGATATGAGAGTGGGAAGGAATCGCAGGCGCAGGGAAGTGTCACAGACAGGGCAGCGGACCCCAGCACTGGTGTTCGCAAGGATCGCCTGGGGAGCCTGTTACAAACAGAGATAATCGAGATCCAGTCAGAGAAGTTCTGATTGACAGGGCCAAAGCTGGGGCTGAAGAGTTGGACTTTAAGGGCACATCAGAAGGATTTGCTGCAGAGGGTCCAAGTACCACTGTGGAGGAATGCTGGTCTAGAGGAGAGAAGAGGAACCCCAAAGATAGGAATTTTTGTTGAAGAGCATCAGTGTGGGGTGAACTTGGAAATGTTGGTAGGAGCCACACACCCAGAAACTTTATTTTGCCACATAGCTACCATTTTTTGAGCAATCACTGTGAACTAGATTCTCAAGTTGTATTAGTCCCATTCAAGAGGAAGGCACCTAACCTGGGCTGAGGTTAAGTTACATGTTCAGGTTTCCCCGCGTAGGAAGAGCAAAGCTGGGATTTGAGCCCAGGAGGTTCAATAGGTAATGGGTAATGGGTGTCAGTGTGATTAGAACTGAGATTTAGAATGATATTGGCTGCATAATGAAAGAAGAAAGCGATGGTGAGGAACCTACTGAAGCAGCAGACAAGTTAGGTGCAGAAGACCTGCCCAATGTCAGAGAGGGAAGATATTGCAAGAATCCCCAGAAGTTCCTGTGAGATTGAACCACACAGGGCTGAGTGGACAGCCACACTTCTCAGTCTCTGTGATTTCAGTGACATGGCAGCGGCCTCGTACAGACCTTCTGCAGACCCTTTCTCTTTGGAGCTCGTAGTACTTGGGTGCTGTCTCCCCTGTTGGTGATGTACTGCCTCCCACATCTCTCTGGCACAGAAAGGGGCAGCAAGTGGTTAGGAACAAAGGTGGTGAAGTCAGACTTCCTGGGTTCAAATCCTGACTTACTTGCTGCTTGAATGCTTTAGGTTAATTTTTTAAATGTCATTTTGCCTCAGTTTTCTCATCTGAAAAATGGTGAGATCATTTCAACACCTTCATATGATTTGATATAATATTTAAATGAAATTACATATACAAAAGGCTTAGAACCACCCTGGCACAGAATTAGCCGTCACTAGTTGTTAGGATTGACTAATATTGATACTTTTTTATTATTTTAATTTTACTTTTATATATTTCGTTAGTTTCTAGGCCTGAAAACTGGGATTTGCCTCTTGCTGACTTGACAAGCCACAGGCTTCCTTACTCACCACTGAGAGGAGTTCCCATACCAAGTGCCTGTCTTCTGGGGAGCATGAATAGGGACAGTGGTCAAGGGGAGATTCCTCTGCTGACTGATGATTTGCCCCTGCAGCACCCAAGGAGTATAAAGTAGGCATGATAATTCAGCCCTAGAAGGAACTTGGGAAATTAAAGGAGTGACCAGTTATTGCAATCGTGTCAAACTTGGCTTTTCCAGTGGCAGGGAGAAGTCTTGTCATGGGTCGCATTTCCTTCTTATAAAGTGAGCAAGACACAGCTGAAAAGAAGGGAGTGGTTCTTCTTTTTAGTACTTCTCCTTGGCAATGGCTCCATGGCTGTTATGGAAATACATATATATTTCACATGATGACTGTGGAATTTAATGACTTTGAGACTGCTGTTTTCTTTCCCCATACGGAGCAGTGCCGCAAGTCTGAGTGTGCAGAGTGTCTTCTCACCAGCCTTTTCATCTGCTCAGCGCTGGGGCTGACCACTACACAGGTCATGGTGTTCCCAAGAAGGCTGGCATAAAGGAAGTAAACTGGAGAAATTAAAGAGTGGAATTGTGGAATGAGAAAGGGGGTTCTAGGGTTCTCAGAGAAAGCTAAATGTAAGCTGGGTGCAAAAATGTGAGACAGAACCATATATTTAGCACTTGGGGACAATGCTGCAGATGGAGGAAGAGTAGGTGCAAAAACTGGGAGCCCTCAGCCAGGACAGACTTGACACACTCAGGGACCGGTAAGGAGTTCTGTTTGCTTGTATGTTTTAAGCCAAGGGGAAGATGGTATGAGGTTGTGGAGGGAGATCAGAAGCCAGAGTGTACAGGGCTCTGAAATCCATTGTTTCTATTTGAGTACAATCAAAGCTCTGGAACATTTTTGAGCTGGGCTGTAAGACAGATGGCATCTCTGAAAAAAATCACTTTGGGATCTGGCAGAGAACAGGTCAAGGAAGGCAAAAGTAGAGGCACTGGGTCTGTCAGGGGGCCGCTGCTGTCCTGCGGTGGGTACAGTGGATACTCAATGAATTTTGCAAAAACCCTACATATTTTGTTGCCGTTTAGTTGAAGAAAATTATGATCGTTCTGAATTTAGGAATTGAAAATAGCCATTGCAAGCACTGGGGAGGTACAGACTCTTCTTGGATTCCTGGAAGTGGCTGCAGAGCAGTGCAGATAAGCCTGCAGTGCTGTGCGTGTGGGCGTGGACGCCTCTCCGCAGCCTGGCTTGTGCGACCTTAGGGCACAGCAGATCCGCTGCAGAGCACGTTAAATAAAGGGAAAAACCTGGTTGCTTAAAGAAAGGAAGCTTCTGTCACCAGAGGCTATTTCTTAAAAAATAATAAACTCAGAGGTAGAAGAGTATCATTGAAGAGGGTGTGGAAGCTGGAGGAATGAAAACAAGTCCTTGAGTGTCATGGCTTGTAGGAGGAGCCGAACCAGGTGCCGGGGGAAATGAGGCCGCGGGGCACATGCTTCTTCAGGACAGCTGGAACCCTCTTGGGCTGGACTCAAGGAGTGGACGTGACCTACCCCAAGGAGCCTACTCAGCATCACACCGGGCCTAAGTTAATTTGGAAATTTCTGACACTCTTAGAGTAATTGTGAGTTGATTTGGCCAAGGGCAAATTATTGCCAATGGTGAAGTCATTTTGCAGAATTTTCCTCCCTCACCCAAATCCTACAGCTAAAGGAAATAAGTGAAATTTAAGCGGCATATTGAACTCCCAGAGTGAAACTCCTAAGGTAGAAAAGAAACACCAACTTACAGAACCTTAGCCCTTTTCAGAAACCCATGGAATTAATGAAATCCAACTCTTTCTCCCCAGTTGACCCCAGTTTTCCTTTCTTCATTCCAGGCCCGGGGCTGAGAATCAGGTTTTTAAAAGTGTGTCTGAGCCTGCGTTGGAGTTGCTTCATGCTCATTGCCCACAGGCAAAGAAACTGTGATCAATGAATAGGAGTTATAGGGAAAAATATTTGAATTCAGAACTGGGAAGAATGTTTTAGTCATCATATCTGTGCAACAATAGAACAGCCTGCCTCCTGAGACAATAAGAATATGAGGTTACCGTTTACTGAGCATATACTGTGTGCCAGACACTAAGTGCTTTATATGCATTATTTTTATTTGGTTCACGGCATAGCTCACTTAACAGATGAAGAAACTAAGGCATAAAAGGAGTGATTTTGATTAAGTTCAAGAAATGCTTTTAAAAAGCTACTATGTGCCAGACATAGTGTTAGGCATTTTAGGGTAAACAAATTCAATGTGATCTAGATTATAGCTGGAAGATCCTTCTGGACTAATAGGAACATATCGCTTCTCAGCCTTTTGGCTAAGATCAAGTGTATGCAAATAGGAACAATTTAGCAGATGCTTTATAATTTATAAAATTAAACATTTGCAAAGTTCCAAAACTGTGGTGGGAGCATTTGGTTACCTTTTCAGGTGGACGTGGATTGAGGAGCCTTCCCATGTAAAGTGGCATTTCAACAGAACATTGACAGGCCATGTGGAGACAGCTTGGGGCCCAAGGAGTATTTCAAGGTATGGAATTATACTTTATTCACCAGGGTATGAGGAATTTGCAGTGATTTTTCTAGTATGGGGTGATCTGAAAGCATCAAAAATGATCTGCTAGCTGGAAATGAAGAGATTTGGTCCAAAGAAGGAGCCAAGATCAGGGGCCAGTCAGATGTCCAGGAGAGGCGAAGCAAGACCTGGGACCGGGGTGACTTGAGGGGAAAGAGTGCGGCAGGGGATGGAAGGAAGGTTTTAGAGGCGGAATCAGTTAGTCAGAAGCAGGGGGATTGACAAAGCAGACAGAGTCCGTGATGTTGCCTAGGTTTTGAAACTGGTTAACTTGGAGGATGGTGGTGCCATAAAATTAGGGATAGGAGATCATTTGAAGCCCTGGAGACTGGAAAAGGAATGAAAATTTGATCATAGATTCAGCATTTATATGGGCTCGTGAAAAGCACTTTTATTTCCTTCCTGGTTTCTAACCATGGTGGGTGAGGGCTGCCGGGTTGCTAGGCTGTAAGCAGTCTGTGGAGTCGGCTAGCCAGTGCTGACTGTAAGTTTTTTCAAGTACTGTCGACTAAGCCTGTGCTGCTGGGACTTGGCCAGGAGCAAAACAGCTTCAGCCACTGCCCTCACGGAACCTGTAGTTCTGTGGGGAGACAGACTTTACATGTATGATCACGCAAGTAACTAGTACATAACAATCGTGGCACATCCTTTGAAGGAAGATGTTAACCTGATGTAGGCTTGGGCCAGGCTTCTGTGAGAAATGAAAATTGTCTTGATACCAGAGTGACAAGTAGGTTAGTCCTGGCGTACACATCCTAATGTGAATGATCTGTGTTCTCGTGATTGTAGTAACAAGGAAAAGAGGCAGGCTCTTCAGGCTGTTGGGACCCGTAAACTCCTGACTCTCAGTGAAATTCTTGATGCAGGCATACAAGTTCTTAGTGGCAGGAGGGGTTGACCGTGTGCGCTCTTCTGCTGACTTCCCTAGCTGCCTTGTCCGCTGGCCTTAGATTGCCCGGGTTGTTCTTCAGTCGAACTCTGAAAATGTGTCTCATTTTCTCCAACACGATGACCTGTGGGAGGCCAAAAATGACGCTGTGGTAAGGGAATGACATTGGAATGTAGGGCTGAGGGTTGAGACTCTGGCGGGAGATCACTCGCCCTGCCCACAAATCTAAAAATGCACAGTTTGATTGTAACACTGGAAAATATCTCCTAATGTTTTGGCTTCTGCCTACAGAAAAGAGAAAGTTAAAATCATGGATGGCAGCAATATTATTAATTCAGGAATCTTAGCACTCTAGCACCGCTCATTTTTGCCCTAATGATTAAAAAAAAAAATCATCTCGCAGTGAATTTGTCCCAGACAATGTGCAGGTGGTGGAGAAAGGGAAGAAAATGGGCAGGGAGGAGGCAGAATCAGAGATTGGGAGCATGTTGGAGGCTGTTCAGAAATGCCATTGTTCCTTCTGGGAGACAGGCTGAAGTGGACTTGAAGTCTTGTCCACTGATGCCACTTCTGTCATTTTTCATTGCATGTGGCCTTGTTGATTTGATTGTTGGATTCCATCTCCTCGTATGTGGAAGCACATGCCAGGGTTGATCCAAGACGCTTGGAATTGGGCCGAGCTCTCCATCACTGTGATCCAAACATCTCAGCTGCCTTCAGTTTTCTTATTGTAAAACTCACATTTCTGCCTGTGTAGATAATTGGATCCTCAAGAGGGTATTCTGTCTAGTATAAACCCAGTAAAATGTCAGCCACCTGGGAGGAAGGGCAAGTTTCATATTGAAATCTTTCTTTTCTTTTCTAGAGGTAGGAAATAGATTGGAGATAGCATCCAGGTTTCTCTTTCATGGCAAGTTCTTTTTACAAGTGACTTTGATCTTTATTCAAAAATATTATCTCAGCGCCTGCTGTGTGCATGGTAATGGACTGGGTGTGGTGGACAATACGGAGATGAGTAAACGTATAGAGATGAGTAGACATATCTTCCTTCCGACCCTGTGAGCTTCTTTAGGGCAAGAAGTAAGACAAACATAAATCATTGCACAATGAGGTTAGATGTGGATATTATTCTAACACCAGAAAACCTTTGCTGATGCTCTATCATTTGGCAAGCACTTCTGTGCAAGGCTCTGAGGATCTCAGAACCATGATCAGAGAAATGCAATGAAAGCTCTCTGGGGCTTAGTAAAACAACTCACTCCTGGCAAGAGAAATGGAGAAGGTTTCTTGGAGATGGTGCTATTGAGCTGGTGCTCAAAGAACAGAACAGGTGTTTATAGGCAGAGTGGTAGTGTGGGTGATTTTAATTTGGGGAAATGGCCTGAGCCAAATTGGGGAGGCAAACGAAACCACGTTTGGCAAAGGATAGGCGTCTGGGTTGGCTGGGATGAGTGAGGTCTGTGTATAGAGAGGGGTCATTATGCCCTCTGTTTTAAAAACTTATATTATTAAAATATAACATAAATATAAAAACATATACAAATCACCTGTGCAGCTCAAGGAATTTTCATAAAATTAATGTGCTCATGTAACCAACATCCAGATGGGCAGGAAACCGAACACGAGAAGCCTCTCCAGAAGCCCCCTCACTCCACGTCCACTCCCTGCCACCACACCTCTGCAGGCAGCATTTCCCCTGACTTCTGTCAGCACACATTACTTCTGCTTGTTGTTGAATGGTATGTAAGTGGAATCATGCAGAGGGTCCTCTTTATGTTCCCAGCTTCCTTATTTTGTATCACAATGTGAGAGTCATCCTGTTGTGTGTGCAGTTTTGATCTCTTCATGTTGATTGCTGTATTGTATTCCACTGCGTAGCCATGGCCTTTATATTTGGCCATACCCAAGGCACTTGTTTATTGCACTCTTGTTGGCATTTGGGTTGTTTCCACTTTGGGGAAATTACGAGTATGCTTCTAAGACCGTTCCCATGTAATGTCTATTGATGAACGCATTGATGCATTTCTGTCAAGTGTATATCTAGGAATGCAGTTTGTGGATTGTGGGATTGGAAATCCCTTTTTAATAACAAAAGCACTCATCTCATATGATTCTAATTATGATTTTAATATTTCTAGGTTGAGAAATAGACATTGATAAATATTTACTGTGAATTCAATAACACTTCTGAATCAACTGGAATATTATCAGTCACAGAAGTATCTTGATATGTTCATGATGGATTTCATCTGCCATCAAGGTTCAATGTGTATAGGGTACACAGATCCCTTGCAATACCTCTGAGCCACACACATACACACACACACACACTTTGGGGAGCCGCAGACTTAGGGAAACAGTGGGGTGTGAGGCCAAGGAGCAATCATCAATTTAGTTCACTGACATTTTTGGTGCTTTAGGCCAAGCTTCTAGTGTAAAATCTAGTAGGGTTTTTTCCTCCTTTTCTCTCTTTTCTTTTTTCCTGAGAGAGAATATCTATGCTCCCAACTGTAATACAACTAGTGCACTACTAGGAAGATGGTCTGGCCAACTGGAATGGTTACGACCTTTGGAGGGGAATCTAGGCTTTGTCTCACAACCTGACACTTACTAGTTAGGTGAATAAGATAAGGGGTGAGTGGTCTGTGAACCTCAGTACCCCCACGGTAAGGTGGACATAAGAATACTACTGGCATATGGATCATGAGAATCAGATAATGTTGGCCACAAGTCTGATGCTGTGTATTCTCACTGAGTGATGACTGTGGTCATTGTTTTCATCATCTTTTCCACCTGGATGTCTTCTCCTTGAGGGTATACACTATGTGCCCTTTGGGGGGCACATGGTATAATGCTTTCCCCCCTCTCTATTATTCCCATAAGCCGTCTTTCTTTGTTAGATCTCTAAACAAATATTTTGTGTCCCTGATCTCTATTCATTAGTCCTGCTGGTGACCAGAGCAAATCTGATGAGTTCATTTCTGCTGCTAGGGTTACAGTTGATAACAACTTCGTATGTTCCCCATCTTTCTAGACAATAGCTCTCCATGTTTTAATCCAGTGAAAAGGGTTGAATGGGGGGCTTTTTGGCTCTGGGACAGGCTTCTAAGCGAGTCATTTTTTCGTGAAAGGGGACCTTTCCATCACCCTATTATAGTATGCTTTGTAGGAGACTTCTTATTTAACCTTCAGGAGGGGTTTTGCATCTGAAGGGTTATGAGCAATGTAAACAGTAGGAAGAAAGTCTATGGAGAGGGGGCTCAGCTGGAGGTATCAGAGGTAGAAATGTCGAGATGAGATAGTATTTTCCTGTATCAGGGCCTCCACAATGTGAGGTCAAGGAAGATGGGGAAAAATGTCTTCAGATGAACTCTCTGCTTTTCCAAATTAAATCTGGTTTCAGAGCTAGGCAAGGAGAGAGAGTCAGATGGTCTGGTCATTTGTCTGGGACTGAGGTCATGCCACAGGACAGGGGGAGTTTCTGGCAATGAGTGTGACAAGAACTGAGGATCAAGAAGACAATTAGGAAGGAGTGACATGTCACACCCTCACGGGGCACAACAGCAATACACCTGGGAGTGGATTTCTAGCAACTTTTGATGAAGAGCAGATCAGATGTAGTTGTGTTTTGAAGTGTGCAACCCTGGACCTGCCAGTTTTTCAAATCCTCGAGCTGAGCAGATGGATTCTAACGAGTTATTCATCTATTTGTAATGCTCGTCCTGACCATTGTCCAGCTGGCCTTAGACATCACCAGTCTCCTCCGAAGTGAAAGGGAAGGGCTGCAATTTTCTTCGTTAGTTGATCCTCTCTCCCTCCCAGTCCTATACGACCAGGTTGCCTAAAATCCCCATAGACCCTTTCTCTGTGAAAGCGAAGCTTCTCCCATAAGATCTCAAGCTTCAGGGCCCTCTTTCAGCATGCAGAAGTGCACACCATTCAAGCACGGGGAAAATCCCATTCACCAAAATCAAGTGGAGTTTCTTGAAAATCTTTCTGTTAAAAGAATAATCAACAATTGCTTATCTGCCTGCTTGGTATCAAGTAACATTTAAAACATACACACTAGAGTTACTATGTAATGTCACATTTTGAAAATTAAGAGGGAAAAGAAGTTGTTGAGAAAAATATGTACAATTTTACTGAGTCCTAAATATCTGGAAAACAGTTTGAGCTCCTCAGCCAGACTTAGGGCTCTGGCTAGGTTTTCAACCCCTGCTATCGACAGCTAATTTCTTGAGCAAATTTATTCACTGTTTCTGAAAAAAAAAAAAAAAAATTGGCAGCCAGGAGCCACCTCAGATGTACGGCCTGTTCAGAAATTTCTGAGTTCAACATGCTTAAGCATTTCTGTTTCTTTCTCAAAGAAGATTCTAGCAACATGACATATTATTTGTCTGTGACCTTTCACCAGAGGGCACTCAGATGGAGAAGCCCTGCTTACTTTCTGAAGATAAGGCAAAATATTTTATCTCTAACGCAGACTTACTTCTCCATTTTTTTTTTTAGGGTCAGAAGGAAGAAAAAGCTTAAAGTCTTTTGATTTTGACAGTAGAATTTAGCTGCTTGTCTCAAGAGAAAATGTCTATGTCTGCTTAAAACTTGGAATCTTGAGCTGGAATTTGACATTATTTATAAGAACCAGATCATTAGCACAAAAGATTTTTAAGGCAGTGAAAATACTGTGTGATACTGTAATGGTGGATCCATGTCATCATAGATTTGTCCAAACCCATAGAATGGACAGTGCCAAGAGTGGATCCTGATGTAAACTGTGGACTTCGGGGGATAATCCTGTGTCTGTGTAGGCTTATCGATGGTAACGCATGTGCCACTCTGGGTGGAGGATGTTGACCGTGGGAGGGTTGTGCATGTGTGGAGGCAGGGGTGTATGGGAAATCTCTGTCTCCTCTCCTCAGTTTTTCTGTGAACCTCAAACTGCTCTAAAAATTGTCTTAAAACATCATCTACTTATTGTCTAAATTAGATCTTAAGCCTAGATCATCTTTCCTAACTTGCTTTGTGAGTAACTCTTTGTTTGGGTTCCCTCCAAAACAAGCCTTGAGACAAGAACTCATCAGGACATTGAACCCAGGACACACAGGTGAGGAAGTAGGGTAAAGGGCAGGGAAGAGAGAAAAGCCACTAAGAGGGACACTCGAGTGGGCAACCAGGGCTCATGTCCCCTGGTGACCCTCTGACACTCCCTGTGGAGTACACCCCACACTGGAGGATGGGAAACAGGAGCCCCGACGCACCAACTCATCATTCTCTGCACCTGGAGCTGCACCCAGGACAAGCATTCTTGGAGCCAGAGGACGTTCTTAGACAGTGATGGCAAAAATAGGCACCCTGGGGTGGGAGGCTGACTGTAAGCTAGAAACAGTCTAGTCAGAGGAGCCCAGGACGATCAAGGGGAGGCAGGGAGACAGACAGTGCTTCATGCCCTCAGGTTAATTACATCATCTCCCGAGGACCCATTGTTTCCTCTTTCACAAGAAGGAAGTGGAATTTCCAAACTGAGTCCCTTGGATGACAGGTATTCCTTATGAAAACAGTTCCTTGGTTGCTTAACTGCAGGGCATCTCAGAGCCTTTAATACTCAAGAGGAAGGCAGGGTGGGTGGTGTTGTCTAAGGTGTTTGGCAATGGAACCTCCCTATTATTTTTTTCAGGTGCTATCTATTGTTGTTTTTTTTTTTTTTTCAGATAGCATCTGTTAAAGCCTTGAGGATCTAATGGTCTGTGGTGTAAGGCCTGGACCGCACTACAGCAGACACTTGCTAGAGTCCAGCTCCGCTCTGCAGTTCACTGAACCAACGGTAATTCCTACTGTGTAAGGCGAGCTTCAGAGGAGATGCAGAGGCTGGAATCAGAAGGGTTCTAGACTCCCCAAATTCCTATTTTCATGTCTTTTAGCTGTTAGACTTCTGAGTCTGTTTTCTTTTGATAAGAGCTTCTGGAAAAACAAAACAAGAAAACCAGTGTGTGCAGAAGGTGCTGGACAGTCACAGGTGGACATAGTGGAGACACATGCAGGGACAGAGGAACTAGGGGGCTGGACTCTGGTCTCAGCCAGGTCGAGGTGCTCTCAGCTCTGTTGTACAAAGCTCCTCGGTGGCTCTAGTGTAGTGTTCTCAACCCTTGTCACACCTCAGCCTGAAACTCCCTTCCAGAGGGACTGATTTGACTGGTCCCAGATAGAGCCTGTCCCCAGGTGTCTCTCCTGTGTAGTTAAGGTGGAGACCTACTTTCTTTGAAGGAGGGCTTGTTGTTTTCTTTAGTGTGTTTGGATGTTATCAGAGAATAATATAGGCCAGGAATTGCTTAAGTTTTTATTAAAAAATGGCTCCCAGGATGGGATATTTCCAAGGGAGGGCAGAATGGAGCTGGAACTCATGGTTGTTCTTCTGTGTGAATGACCCTGTCCATATCTTCTCTTCTCCTCTCCTCTGTTCTCTTCCTCTCTCTCTCTCTCTCTCTCTCTCTCTCTCTCTCTCTCTCTTGCACATGCACACACATCCTGGGAAGAAGGATGTTTTGAAACTCTCATTTGCTCACAAGGACTCTGTATGGGTCTCCTATTCTTGCTGAAACAATGACCACAAACATGATGACTTAAAACAACACACACTTACTCTGGCAGCTCTGGAGGTTAGACATCCAAGACAAGTCTTGCAGGTGTCAGTAGGGCTGTTCTTTCTGGATGCTCTAGGAGCATCTGTTTCCTTGCCTTTTCCAGCCCCAGAACAGGATACCTGGATTCCTTGGCTGTGACCACTTCCTCCATCTACAAAACCAGCATTGTCCTACTGAGTCCTTTCATGCTGTCATCCTTCTTGTTCCCCTCTGTCTTCATTTTCCACATTTAAAGATCCTTCTGATTACATTGGGCCCACTGGGAAAAGCCAAGATATTCTCCCTATCTTAAGGTCAGCTGATTAGCAACAGTGATTCTGTGTGCAGTCTTAATTTCCTCTTGCCATGTCACCTTACCTATTCTCAGGTCCCAGGGATTAGGATGTGGACACCTTTGTTGGGGCCACTGCTCAGCCCACCACAGATACCAAGGCTCATTTGCTGTGTCTGAAGCTTGGATGATGGTCAGAGCTGAGGCTTCAGGTCACAGCAAAATGGATGAGGGTTTCCCCTTTTGCTTCACGGTTTCTTTCAAAATTGTGTTTCAATTTATTTGTCAGAACACTTCATGATTAAACTGTGGGCAAGTCTCTGAACCTCTCTGATATGCTCTTGGTTCCCTGTTCTGTCCATCAGAATACAAGGTATTTGGAAACCTACTTCATGAGTCATAGACACTGAACCCTTCTAAGAGATGATCTTAGAACAGATTATTACACCAACAGGAGAACCAGAATACAATTTTGTCTCATCTATTCTACAGTCCACTAGACCATGAGCTTATTGAAGGTATGGACCAGATCTTATTTATGCCTCTGTCTCAGAGCCCAGCCAGTTCCAATGCAGGTGGGTATTCAATACCTGTTGCTGAGTTAAGGAATAGGTAGCAGGATGCATAGCAGGTTGCTAGGATATGAGAGGACTATGATAGTAAATAAGATGAAGTTTACTGCCCTGAGAAATTAAAGGCCTAAAAGCGGGGGAAACAAAATATGCAAATACCAACGAGCGGAATACGGTGTTAAAAGAAGCAGAAGGAAGTAGTTTTGGAGTTTCCAAGGAAGGTGAGCTCAGCACTGAGCTGAGTAAACCAGGCGGGGCCAATACAGACAACAGTGTCTCCAAACCCACGGAACTCAGGCTGCTGCCCCCATGTCCGATCCTGCAGCAAACGTAACTAATCCGGCTTGTCCTCTTTCCCACCATGGCAGTGACTCGGACCCAGTTACCCATTGTTTGAAACTGAGAAGCAAGTGGAATCCAGTTTATCCTATTGGACTCTAGGTAACATTCCTGTACTGGTATCAGAGCAGATAAATTTTGCCTGAAACTCACATATATCGAAGTTTAATCTCAAGGCCCCTTGGGCATCCTCAGTAAAGCAGCTCACTGTGTTTAGATCTCTCTAGATGAACATTCCCAGCAGCACAGAGCTTTCTATGTGTCTCAGCACAAATTCTGTTCTGACTGAGAGCCAGGGTGGGAAGGCTCTGTCTACACCCGCAGCTCTGTAATTCAAGCATCTGTGTTGACCCTGACGGTCAGAAGCATGCACTTGGAAGCACATTGACAGATGAGGAACCACGGCCTAAAACAATGGCCCACTTGTGGATCCTTTTGCACATCATTGTTCACTGCTGTTTACTAAAGTCTTGGTGACAGTATGATGAGGTGCACGCCCAAGTTTGCTCAGAGGACAACTCGTGTTTCTATCCTCAGCTTGGTGGAGAGAGGATTCCCCAAACAGAAGAAGAGCTGAGCCTTGACGGTGTGAGAAGGAGCAACCCTGAAGGGTGACAGGGTCTTATTCCTCAGCGCTTGAGAGAGGACTTCTGCCATTCAGTGTGGTTCACTCAGATCCAAGTCCATGAGGAGAGATTGTCTGTGACGAAGGATTGTACTGTGCAGGTTCATTTGGAAATGCATATTTCTGCTCTGAAAACACAAAGTGCCATTTACTGTAAAATGGTTTTAGTAATTATATAAAGAAACCTGTGGTCCAAAATATTCACCTGAAGAAAACATCTCTTCAGGTGAGCATTTCCATTTTTTAAAAGTGGAAAGCATTCTTTTTAAAAAGCATTTTCACCTTCATCATAATAAGAATTTTTGAGTCTACAAATACACAGCATTGTTACCCGATGGGCGGGCAGGTGTCTGGAGAGGCGGTCTGTGCTCCACACTGAGGAACATGGAACATGGCGTTCCGAACTGGATCCAAAGGCTCCAATGCAGGAGATGGGTCTGCTCCCAGAAACCCACTTTCCTGTTCATCTGCAGAAATGAGATCAACAATAGCCAGGTTATTGGCTCACGTTTTCACTCGTCAACCAGTTAGTGGGAGCTTTGAGCTGGTTCTCCAGGTAAGGAAAGTGTAGCGAGAACTCTTAGCTGGAAGTGTTTGGCACGGATTCTGGCTGATTTAAACAGAAGAGGAGTTTTATTAAAAGGTATTGTTAGAAGGGCTAAAAAACAGGCTCTGGTTTACACAGCCAGAGACAAAGTTCAAAATCATGTCCTAGAACTGGTCTGGGGAAAAACTCAAGCTCTGATCACTTCAAGTCACAGCCCTGCGGCTCTGGGAGCTCAAACTGGCCGCACCCTCTGTTTTTGCCGGATGCAGTGCCGCTTCTTGGCACTTCCTGTTTCAGAGTCCAATGCGGATGCACCCAGTTGACAGAGCCTGGGCCACGTGTTCAGGACCAGGTTTCAAGGGAGTCTGAGAAAACCAGTATCTGTTACTTTCGGCTCTTGTAGCAAAATATAGGTAGAATTCTCCAGACACAGAGGAAAGGTTAGACGCTGGGAAGCCGACACATTGAAAAATGTCTGCTACAGGCAATTCTAGGCAGAATAACCAATACCTGCAAAATCAGCTGCGTGAAGGGTGATTCAGGCCCTCTCAGAGCTTATTGTCCCTTAGAGGAGCTGGGTCACAGAAGGCTCTGCCTTCTCGTGCAGTTATCTTCTCACCAGTTCAGTCAGCAAAGAGATTTGGAGGCTAGCGGAGAGAGATGCGATGGCTTCAAAGCTATTTGAAAACTATGAGATACAATGTAGTTATAATTGTATGAAAACATTTATTAAAACAACATCTGTATTTTAAGGAATATTACACAGAGGAATGGTTAATGGATGCTAGACTTATAAATACCATCTTCTTTGGCATAAATTCTTTTCATGTTTTAAGACAGCTGAAGTTTGGAGAATGGAGTATTTGTCAAGAAGTAACCCAGTGCTCCCACATGCTCGGACCTCGTATTTCTAGATTTGTTTTGAGAGACAGTAGACTGTTGGTGCCCATTAAAATACAGTCTCTGCCTATGGAGGAGTAGAAGGTGAGCTTTCAAGTGAGTTTTTTTCCTGTTTTTGGTTAGCCAAGGGAGAAATAGGTCTTGGTAAACCGTAAGGGAGATGGGTCTCTCCGTCTGCTAGATGGCTCTCCAGCAGAGGTGGATAGCATCGAAGATACATAGGAATGAACTCCCAGGTGTTGAATTCTAGGGGAAGATAAGTTAGGAATTGCCTTCAGCTGCACAGAGCCACAAGCTGACAGCCAGTGAGTCATTCTTGGTAAACCAGGTTATCTACATTCATGGTGGTGATTTCTTTATTTTGGTGTTGATTTCTCATTTGCAAAATCAGTTGCACCGAACACTGGAGACTAGCAGTGGTGAACCCTGTTGTGCTGTGCTCTCACGATAGAAGGAAATCCTGGTGATCTTTGGGAGAGAGGCCTCTCATTCTTTTTCAGAGACGTTGCCTCAAGTCACTATGACTTCTAAATGGTAGTGGTGGCATTTGGCAGATCCTTTGGTTTGGCTGCTTCTGTAGGGTTTGCTTGATTTCACAGTCGTGGTTTTTATGTAGCATACCATTATTTGATCTAGCAATTTTCTTGCAAATTAAAGGTTGAAAAGATATGTTGCACAGTGAGATAGTAATGCCCTACATTTTAAGTGGAAATCAATTTAAAGGAGGACTAAAACCCCAGTGGATGACTGTTGACGAGGCATTTCTTAAAATAAGTACAGTAGGGAAACTCTGAAGGAAAGAGCGCTGGTGGAGGCTGACCATGACCCAGACATTTTATGTAGTTTTTTCTTGAAACCCTCACTACAGTTTTAGAAGACCTCCTTACGTCCAGTGACACCTTTCTTCACACCAGCTCTACTGTCTTGGTCTATCGTTCCACCTTAGATCTCACCATTTTCAACATCTGTTTCCTAAATCTTCTGAAGTTATTCCTTCTTTGGGGTCTTTACACTTTCCTTATGTCTGAAATAGTCTTCCTCACTTCACTTAGGATTCTTCCCGAAGGTGTTTTACTCAGAGATGTCTTCCTCAAGTCTCTTATCTGATTAGTACCTCTGGTCATTGTTCATTGTCTCCTGACTATAGAACCTACACATTGTGCATAGTACAATGAAAAGTCATCACTGACGTCTCCCCATCTACCCATCCATCCTGTCTGTTTGTTACCCCCATTCAAGCATAGTCTCTGAGTCCGTGATTCTTGTCTGTCCTAACCACAGTGGTAGCTTCAGTACCTAGAATCGAACCTGGCAGGTGATAAGCATGTGCATGCATTTTTGATGAAAAAAAAATGGATAAACTAATCTACACCATTCATAAAAATACTAAATATCTTATTTGAAGGGAAAAAATAATCATAATTTCTGCACTATAATTAAATTTCTCCCTTGGAATATTCTATAAAAGTATATATTTTTAGTGCCACATACAGTTATGAAATATATTCCTCAGACCTTATAATTTTATAAAACCATAACTAAATATGTAGTTTTCTGTAGAAGTATGATTTTTTAATGTGAGCTGCCATTACCACTTTTCACTCTTCTAAAACATATTCCTAAAAAGGAACTAACAAAGGAGTAAGAGAGGGATCTTTAATATATTGGATTGGGAATTAATTATCTATAGAATTATTAAAGATATCAGCAGCCTACTGTATTCAAGAAAACATGTTTTCTATTATATCTAAAAATTTTAGTTTTGACATGTGTGAACTTGAGTGAACTTTTAGAAGCTGGATTTGTAGTTTATGGTTTTTGGATGGCACTTCTTAAAATTTGTAATCGTGTTGTTGAAAAATATTTCTTAGCCTAAAAGTACTATATATTGTGAAAGCTAGACAGAAAAAAAATACTGCGTCAAACCCTCCTTAGATCAGCTATTTGAATATTTTTCCTGTTGTGGAAAAGACATATAAACAACAAAAAAATTCAATGTTGGCCTGGAAAATGATAGTTGGTAACTTTTAACCATTCCTGTCCCCATCTTGCTTCAATGATAGTCCTGGGCCCAGCACACACTGTGGTTCTGTGTGTCTTATTCCAACACAGATCGGCTTGGGCCCCTGCCCAGCTGTCCCAGGGAAATCAAAAGTCAGGGATCAGCACAAGTTTGCATGAGGCCTGAAGAATGGTTCCCATGTGCATTTCTCCTTCATTTCCTCCCCCTCCTCCCTATTGTGTTCAGACCTGCTCTTTTCTCCTCTTTAGAGATCTCATTAAAAAAAAATCCCACAATATCCAAGAGAGCTTATTTCTATCAGTTTAGATGTTTAAAGTTTGCCAAAATTGAAGGGACCTTGATGAGACCAAAATTTTTCTACTGAGATTTCCCAGAAAGATTCTGCAAGGACTGCAAAAAAAGTTTTCCGTGCAGGAGGTATCAGTTAGAATAGGCCGGGTTGTGCTCAGGGAACAAACAACCCCAACAGCTTCAAAAACAAAGGTTCATTTCTTGCTCACCCTATATGCCTGTATAAGACAGGGTTCTAAGAGAAACAGAGCCAATTGTATTTATATTATATGTTTTTTATTTATTTTATAATGAGTTGGCTCACACAGTTACGGAGGATGAGCAGTTAGACTGGAGACCCAGGAGACC
Source organism: Tonatia bakeri (assembly GCA_004024845.1). Taxonomy (NCBI): domain Eukaryota; kingdom Metazoa; phylum Chordata; class Mammalia; order Chiroptera; family Phyllostomidae; genus Tonatia; species Tonatia bakeri. The sequence continues at coordinate 114,270 of PVIA01003170.1, read as the reverse complement.
TGGCAGTGTAATTCAGTCTGAACCTGAAGGCCTGAGAAGCAGGTGGGCCTACGGTGTGAATCCCAGTCTGAGGTCAGGAGAAGATGAGGTGAGATGTCCCAGCTTGTACAGCCAGGCAGTAAAACAAGGGGCAAATTCCTCCTTCCTCCTCCTTTTGTTCTATTTAGGCCTTTGGTGGTTTGGGTGATGCCCTTCCACATTGGGGAAGTGGACCTACTTTACTGAGTCTACCTTCACAGATGCATCCAGAAATAATGTTTAGTCTAGCACCCCTTGACTAGTCAAGATGACGCATGAAATTAACCATAACCGCCAGCATGCCTGTCATGGGTGGGTTGGGGGCTCTGTCTCACACACTGTCAGCCCAAAGCCAATGCTGCAGCTACCATGTAGAATGAGGCAGGCCACCAGGCAGAGGGATAGAGAATGGGGTGAATCACAGACTGTCGCTTAGAGCTTTGCATATCTCTTCAGCAACAGTAGGATTGGCTCATCAAGGCATTCAGCCACACTTACCGTAAAGGGACTGGGCAAATGCCAGTTCCTTGTCTTTCTACCATGCTCAGAAGAGCAAGTTGAACAACTCTGATGACTGGCCAACACAACACATCTAATTGCTTGGGAGGAGTGGTCTGGAGCGCCCTCCTGGAAGGTCTGGAGTGTCCGTCCTCAGCACCGAGCAGGGTTGCTTACTCAGCATGGTCTCTAATGCTGGAGACGGGATGGTTGGATCTTGTAGGCTGGGGAGCTCCTTTCCCTAGATGGCCAGCAGTACACAACTTCGGTGCTTTTAAGAAGCACCAAATGCTCAGGTCCCATCTCTGGAGTCTTTTTCCTGAAGTTCAGAAGTATTCTCTATCTCTCTCTCTAATTCTATTTGTCAGATATGTTCCCCCACAACAGAAGTAGAATTTGGCAATAATTTTCTAGTCCCAGCAGTGAGAGGATACTAAACCTTCTATAGATATAAATTCTGATAATTGGTGGAGAGTTCTCTGTTTTATGGCCAAAAGAGGAGCTCCATGGCTGGACTAATCACCCCTGTAGGTCAGATACGGTATATACAATTTCATCTCAGAGAATAACTCGGATTGATTGGTCGGGGCTGCCTAGAGTACTGTGTGGTTGGATATGGAGACTGCATCAGAGCTCATCATCAAAAGTGTGCAGTGATTTGCTGACGGTGTCTGTCGCTGGTGCAGGAAAGGTGATCGTGGAACTCATGCCAACTATTTGTCTTTGCTATTCCAGATCATTGCTTCTCACTCACCCCCCTCCCTCTCCCTTTTGGAGATTACATTTTGATCTAACAATCTGATTACTAATTTGTTTCCATGTGTTTTTGCTAGTAGCATAGGTGTGCTCTGAATGGCAGACATCCATTTTTCAGTCACTAGATAGATTGTCTTTTTCAGAGTAAATTAAAAAGAAAACACAAATCCCCCCAAAATCACGTGTCAACCATTTAGGAGTTTGATTAAATTGAGTCAGTCCCAGAGATCATGACCAACTGATAATGTCAGTTTCTTAATGGGAAAATCTGAACTTGAATGTGATCTTCCCAGAAGACACTGGGGAAGTGGGCAGCTTTCTTCTCTGACATGACTGTATTCTTTCTTTCTGACATTAATAATTTTCAACTGGATGGCATCGTAGAGGCAACTGATGTGAAATAACTCATTATGAACACTGTGCAAGATGAAACACATGAAAAGTTCAAGGGGAAATATAAGTCAATGTAAAGGATAAGTGATACTCAGATAAGTTATCGAGACGGGGCTGGCTATCTCTGAGATCAGTAAAGAATGAAAGGCTGGAGTATTTGAAAGAGCTGCTTTTGTCTTACTTCGCTATCAGTGTGTGATTTAGGGGCTGAGAAAATACATGCCTTCTCGGCGCCAGAATAACATTTAGAGTTAGGCTTCTTGCTCCACTTTTAAAGGCAAGATGAGGTTGGGCTGTCTTTTAAATGTGCTCGTCGATCATTGGGAGTAAGTATGTGACAGGTGCTGCAGTCACAGACACCCTCATAAGCTAATGAGGGATGGGCTGCATGTCAAGAGAAATTAGGAGAACATTTCAATCTGCCCAGCTACATGACTGGGAAAAAATATTTCACTTTTTCATAGTCTTCATGACTAAAACATTTTTTCCTAATCTCATAAATCTTCAAACTCAGAGTATACACCAGTAACATGGACATAAATATATTTCTAGGGTGTAATGATATTTATCTTATGGGACCAAGTCTCTGGCCAGAGGCCTGCCTGTGCTAGCTGGGGAGTCTTTCCCAAGTCCTTAGACTTAACCCATTATTCTCCCAGATGCTTTGTAACTTAACAATTCCATTGGCAACTTTAGTTTATATTTTTGCACAATTAGTAATTTTTAAGGTTTTATAATATGATCTATGAGATTTAGAATTATAGAATGTTAGAGGTCAACTTCTTCCTCATGTGCATTTTCAGTGAAGGTGATAGATATTTTGCCCAAGAGGGTGAAAATTGGTTTTTAAATAATACAGTGGTTTGTAGCTTTCCAAAGGGCCACAGCACATGCACAAATATATCTGTAGTATTAAAATTCCAGGGATAGAGGGGGGAGTGATTAGGAAGAAAACGTCAAAAGGAAGCTTCTTAAGGGGACAATAATAAAAAGGTTAAGAAGCACAGTTTATCTCAATAATTTTAAAAATATAATAGTTTTAACAATAACTAACACTGTTGTATTTTGACTGTGTGCCGGATTGTCTCAGTTTCCCTGACCAATCTGGAGAGCAGGAGCTTTCTTGCATGCCACTTCCCATATGGACAAGGTGGCGCTGCACAGGGAAGCAGAGAGAGGCTTCAAGAAGTCAGGGCATTTGGAGCAGCAGAGCGAGGATTTTAACCCAGACCGTCTGTCTTCAGCTCCTAACCACCCCACTCCACTACTCTGTGTGCCAGCTGCCTGCGATGCAGGTGAGAAGCCAGAAGCCAGAGAGGGCTCGCTGCTTTCCATCACCACTCAGGCTGATCCTGGACTTAAGACGTGTGCTGTCCATCCCCTAGCAATCTGTCCAGGATTTTGTCTAATGCAATTTCTCTGTCACTAAGGTTCTTGCAATATAGTGTTGCTCTCATATTGGTAATGAGACCCTTGACAAAAGGGAGTTAAGTCAACTTGGTTGATCGTGTTCATCACCCTATTCATGCTCTCTCTTACTGAAAAAGAATGTTGAAGTCTTCAACTATAATTGTGAATTTCTCTATTTCTCCTTTTTATAAGTTTTTTTGCTTCATGCTGTTTTTAGGTGAATACACACTTTGGATTGTTATGTCTCTTGGTCAACTGACCTTTTTTTATGATTACATTATGTTCCTCTTCATTTCTGGTTATTTTTTAAAGTTCTGAAGTCCACACTGTCTGATATTCATACAGTCACTTCAGCTTTTTTTTAAAATTAGTACTTCATGGTACATCTTTTCCCATTCCTTTACTATATCCTACTTAAATCATTATGCACACGTATCCTTGGATCTTATTTTTAATGTTTATTCTGACATCATCTGTCTTTTTTATTATAAAGATTTTATTTATTTATTTTTAGACAGGGGAAGGGAGGGAGAAAGAGAGGGAGAGAAACATCAATGTGTGGTTGCCTCTCAAGCACCCCCCCCAGGGGGGACCTGGCCTGCAACCCAGGCATGTACCCTGACTGGGAATCCAACCAGTGACCCTTTGGTTTGCAGTCCAGTGCTCAGTCCACTGAGCCACACCAGCCAGGGCATAATATCTGTCTTTTAAGTAGTGTGATTATACTACTTGTATTTCATGTATACATAATATGTTTAGATTTAGATGCATCATTTTATTATTGATCTCAATCAGTTTTCAATGTTCTTTGTTGCCATACAGAGATTTGCACCCTTCATCCTTAAATTCCCTAAATTTTGGTGTGTTTCAAATTTGATGTGTCTCAAACTGTAGGATCTTATACTTGCTGCTCTGGAAACTTGGGAGTTCTGGAAAGAATTCTAAGGGGTAGTGAGCTAAAATGCATTGAATTAGTCCTTGCCGCAAAGTCCCCAATATACATTAGCACATTTTGTCTTCATTGTAGTCCCTCTTTGTGTGTGTATTACTTCCTCATTTTAGACAAAATGAAAGTTTCACTGAGCAAAGTCATGTAGCTAAGTTAAATGGCACATCCAAACTCAGGTTTATTTGTCTAATTCCAAAGCCTGAGGTCTTCCCTTCATACCATGCTGAGGGTAGACTAATTTTGTATTTTTTAAATGTGGGTATTATTGGAAATAGCCTTATATATTTTAATGCATTAATATTTGAAAATATAATCAACATCCTGGTTTTATGTTACCTAAGAAGGCTACTGTCTTGCTCTGAGTAACTCAATGACCAAATGTTCTCTGATTATCTTTCAAATTCTTTCTTAGGTGTTGTGATTTCATTAATAACCACCTAATCCTCTAGCAGAATACTGGCTTGAGAAGCTCAGACTTTTCAGTTTATCAAGGACGAAGCCAGCTACATATAGCATAGAATGTTTAGCTTGGACAGGATACTGGGCTCATAAACACTAATTTGTGAGAAGTCACTGGGGTCTGCATGGGTTAGGTGGGTTGACCTTCAGCAAGTCCATAGCTGAGGAGCCGACTGGGCTGATATGTTGTCAGGAAATCCCCGAAGCAATGGACTTGACACTGTAGACGTGGATCCACTGTCCTCACTGCCCGAACAAATTTCCTGGTGGCAGTTACATGTATTTTTTGGCAAATGGCCCCTTCTGCAGCCCCGAGCTAAGGCCAGTTCAGTGGCTGAGCTCCATGTCTAGGAGGCGCGGCTCTCCAGTTCTCTGGCAGCGTCTCCAGGGTGAGTGGTGCAGAGAAGCTCTATGAGATTGAGGGAAGGCAGTGAGCTGAGTGAGGTTGGTAGGCGAGACTGCAACTGGTAGCTTCCAAAAAATAGAGCAGATAAGACTGAACTCAAAGAGAGGTACCCTGGTTCTACAAACTATCTGGAATACGCAGGATTGTTTGTCTCTGAATTTTCTAAGGGAAGGACAATCCTTTAGATTTATCAAGGACTCAACAAAATAAATACACTTGATCGATCTGTCATGTAAACACATGCAGGTCTGTCAGGTCGTGCCTGTTCTATGTGTACAGAGGAAATCATTAATAATAACAGATAATAATAACAGATAAAGCGTGAGACAGCCAGGCGGCTGAGAGCCCCCGCCACAGGCGAAGGTCATGTCAGCAATGCCAGGCACTATTAAACAGCAGATGGTTTCCATGGCTGCGTCCCTATGATGCTGTAGTTTAGTTTATTTGAATTTGACAATAATGACCTGTAGACTGAAGACAGTATGAAAAAACATGGCCTTTATGCAAGCTAAATGAAGGGCGTATGGAAACCGTCTGTACTATTTTTGCCACTCTTCTGTAATTCTAAAATTACATACAGATGCTCCTCAACTTATGATAGGGTTACCTTCCAATAAATCCACTGTAAGTTGGAAATACCGTATTTCCAAAATGCATGTAATACACCTTACCCATTGAACATGATAGCTTAGCCTCACCTGCCTTAAACATGCTCAGAACATGACACAGTGCAGTGTAGAGTACAGGTTGTTTAATTCTGTGAGCGTGTGCCTGACTGGGAGCCTCAACCCCCTGCTGCTGCCCAGTGGCATGAAAGAGTAGTGTACCGCATACCACTTTAAAAAGATCAAAATTCAAAATTTGGAGCACTGTTCCTACTGAATGAGTATGGCTTTTGAGCCACGATCATAAAGTTGGGGACTGTCTGTATAGCATCGGAGACATAAATGTATATGTATCCTTTGGAATAAGATGAACTCTAGAAGTAGACAAGTTCTATACATTGAATGGATGCAGTTGACCTTGGGGATTTTGATAGGAAGGAGACTAGGGCAAGCACAGTGCAGTGTTAAAGACCATGGACGCTGCGTTAAGAAAGTTGGGGTGTGATTCTTAGACCTAGTATATATCCACCCTGTTCTATGGTATCTTGTGTACCCCCATTTCACAGATGAGGACACTGAGGCTCAGAGAGTTTACTAATGGATACCTACCTCATATGACGGTAACAGGAGTTAAGTAGATAATCCAAGGCAAAATGCCTGAGACATGGAAAGCATTCAGTGAGCATTTGCTGTTAGTGCGATTATGATCACTATTACTAGAGTGGAGACAGGAGATTTTTGAGTGTGCTGGTGAGATCAGGCACATTCTGAGCCTGAATAATTAAGGACCTTTCTGTATGTCAGGATGTTTCAGAGACTGAAAGTATAGAGGGAGGTAGTAGTCAGTTACAGGATATAAGGAAACAGGCTGGGCTCGCAGGGGCCCTGATGAAAATTTCTGAATCTTTAAATAGAGAGGGGCAGTCCAATCAGTTGTGGGACTCCTAGGAGCCCTATATTATTAATAATTAATATAATAAACCCCAAACCTCTCGTAAGTCTGATTGTTGGAATTATTCCTTTGGATGTCAGTTAGGACCTGATTTTTTTTCTCAGACAGCTTTTTAATTTATAGTCACTTTGAATAAAACTGTTTCTCCCCATTTTAAATGAGGACTGTGAGATCTTCTGTACTTTGCCATCTTAAGGAATCGTTATAGCCCTGGATGTGAGAAACTTGCCTCTCCTCAACATTTCCGCCCCCACCCCCCGTGTGCATAATGACCTCTGAATGCTTCACACCAGCTTTCAAAATGGAACTCCGCTAACCCAAACGTGACAGCAAGGAACAAGTCCAAATATTATGAAAATGATGCAGTCATGATCTGTAATCGCTTTCCTTCATTCTAACTGTAGACAGAGTATGTTATTTCCCCCTTGACCTTAACCTTGATTTCAACATGATATGTTATCATTTTAATGTCTGTGGTCTTATTCAGGAATTGAGTGATGAAAGACCAGGACACATGAAAAATGGTACATGGTAAAAGCCTATATTAAGAACACATTCAGAAAGACTTGAAACTAATTGCATCCAGGGGAATGTGGGTTATTAGAGAGCAGACCTGTGTTCCTACTTAGAGTTACAATCTCTGAACGCATTCCTTTATTTGATATGAAATTACATTAGAGAGGAGTTTGCCTGAATAATGGACGCAGTGGTAACCGAGAGGGAAAACAGCAGGAGGCTGGAGAACTTCGGTTACGTGAGGCTAGTGGCGGTGACTAGGGCACGCGCAAGCCCGTGTTCTGATTTACTGTTTTGACTGATGGGAGCACGTCAGTTTTACACGGTCCACAGCCTTGTTCACTGAGGTGGTTAACATTAGAATTTTTTAAATAGCAATGTGGGATGGAACAGATTTCCTTAGAAACTGGGGAAGGAATAGCTAGGAGAAATAGTTTTGAAAATATAAAGGAAATATTTGTTTTGAATATCTAGGTTCTTAGAAATCTGGGATCATAAGGGAATAAAATCAATGCCCTCCCCACCAATAATCTTTTTATTCTTGTTGTTTTTAAAATAAGCACACCTACGTCTTATATTATAAAAATCATGTTCACTTAGAATATCTGGAAAATGTAGAAAAGATAGGAAAACATTTTAAAGACCCACCATATACAATATCAAGATAAACACTTTTTTTGCAGTAATTGCAAGTCAAATACAAATATTTACTCCTATATAGTTGCCGTTATCATGAATATACAATTATGTATCTGGCTTTGTATTCATGGTAAAATCTTTCCCCATATCACTGAAACTATGCCGAAATATTGTTTTAGAAAAATAGCTGGAAGTCAGTTTAAGGAGAGTGGCCCCACACTCTCAAAAGGCCAGGCTCCCTACACAGACAGGGCTCGGAGGAAGTGTGCCCAGTGGCTTGGGCACACACTCCTCACCTGCTGGATGCAGGCTGCTCTTGCTTGGCTTCATGAGCATGTGCTGATAAAAATGGTTCAGTGGTACCGAAGAGAGATGTCTCATGGCTTCGCACTGAGTGCTTACTTCTAACTTTGTTCCTGGCATAAATTGAATCACGTTGTTTTCACTCTCTGAACCTCCACTCTTTATCTGCCATGTGATGATTGCCAAGACACCTTTAACTCTAGGATGCCGCGATCTAGACTTAGCACCTTAGCACCAGTTTACCTTGGAGATACTGTAGGTTTGGCTCCAGACCACCGTAGTAGAGCAAGTATCGTGATAAAGTGAATGATAATCCTTTTGCTGGTGGAGAGTCTTGTCTTCAGTTTTTAAAAATTGCAACACCTGTGAAGCACAACGAAGCAACGTGCACTAAAACGAGGTACACCTGTACCATGGGACATGGGCTTGTGGTTTTTTTTGTTTTCATTTTCATTATTTCAGTACCTTTTTAGGTTGTTGCTATGTTCTGGACACTGACCTGTTTTCTCACCTCGTGCTCACAGTCACCCTGTGAAATAGGTGTTATTATTATCCTCGTGCCACAGACAAGGCAGCTGAAGCTCAGAGGGATGAAGGAGTAAGGGGGCAGCTGAGCTTCCACTTTCCCTACAGTGGCCATTCTGAAAACTGGCTGCCTAAATTTTCTGTCCACCTAGAGCTGGACACTGACTAGGGCAGCCCACCCGTCTATTGTGCCGATCACTCACTCACTTGTCGGCTCACCGGTCACAGTAGACAGCAAAATGCCTCCTGCCAAAGATGTCCATGTCTCAATCCATAGAACCCATAAATATATTACTTGGCCAAAGGAAACTAAGTTTGGAGATGGAATTAGATTGCTAATCAGCAAACCTGTAATATAGGCTGGTAGCCTAGAGTATCCAGGTGTGCCCACTATAATCACAGGGGTCTTTAAAAATGGAGGCAGCTGGAGAAGAGCCCGTGTCTCCAGCGGGAGAGATGTGCTGTGAGAAAGGCTCAGCTAGGGATCTCTGCTCTTGCAGATACGAAGAGTCAAGAGCCAGGGAACGCAGGTGGCTTTCAGCAGCTGGAAAAGGTAAGAAAACAGTCTCCGCTGGAGCCTCCAGGAAGAAATACAGCTCCGCTGACACCTTGAGTTGATTCCAGGGATTCTGTCATCAGACTTCTGACCTCCAGAAGGTAAGATAATAAAGTTGTGTTGTTTTGCACCACTCGGTTTATGGTGGTTTCTTATGGCAGACACGGGACATTAATGCACAGGGCATACTCTAAGAGAATTTTCAGAAGTCAGAGTGTTCCTGTAATGATGTCCAGGGGCTCCATGTTGTTGGATGACAGAGCAGCAGGGGATCCTAACAGGTGGTTGTGTTTGGGGCAGGTGGGCATACCTCCAAGGTTCCATGTAGTTGCCTTATTTAGAACAGGACCTAGCCAGGTGTCAGGGGACTGGGTGGGAGCAGCCCCTAGAAGATGATTAGGCAGGGCCTCTAAGGATCAGCCCTGCAGATTTGAAGGGCTCTGGGATAGAGCAATGCTGTCCAACGGGAACAGTCCAGGCTAGTCGGTTTTCGGTCTTCAGAGAATACATTTTCTACTTTTCTCTGCCCTCCAAAGTTCAGACTTTAAACAAAAGAAGTAATTTAAGTGTTGTTCAAGGAATATTATTGTGGATTGTTGTGGCGGTTGTTCATCTCATCTTCTAATTGAGCATTTACTTAAACCATATCGTTTTCAATGACACGTTAGACTGTGTCACAGATAAAACCCCACACATAACACATTCGTGGAATTGTTAAACGTATCAGGAGTCCTGCTGTTTGTTAGTTACATGTGAAACTCTAGAAAACTCTTTCAGATGGGAATTGTATTGGCCTGTTGTCTCAGGGAAAATAAAAAGACAATTGAAACACACATTGTCTATTTCAAGATGATGGAAACAGAAAATATTCCCAACAAGAAAAGATCACCCAAAGTCAAGAAGCCAGAAGAACAATAGTGGTTAATATACTAATATAATAAATATAAGCGTAAATCCTTCCTCTTACATTTAAACAATAGGGCAACAATAATTCTATTTCATAAGAAAGTCTCTGAGAGTTACACATAAAAACATTTTTTTTTCTAGGCAGTACTTGGATTTTCCTGTTCTGTCATCTGTTTCTGAAACAATTTAGTATCTGGTAACATCTGCTCAGCCTGCATAATCTGTATTCCGTACTCTGAACGGAACATGTGGCAGCGTCTTAGAACACATTGCCACTGTTGTTAAGGATTCTTTGATTTATTGACTATATTTATAACTTTCTATTCTCCCCAAAGGAACAAAATCCAATAAAATGAAAATAAGAAACTGGGGCAAGGAAAGGGAAGGGGGAAGGAGTCCATGTGATAAGACTGTGGGTTAATGCATTTACTGTGACTACCTTCCAATTTCCTAGCAGCAAGAGCAAAATGAAAAGAGAAAAAAAGAAGAGCTCCTTTGTACTTGCTAGATGGAATGCTGCCTGATTCAATGATTCTTCAATAAAGCCAGTTGGATATTTAAAAAAAGAAAGAAAAGAAAGCGTTTAAAATATACAATGTTCCCAGTAGCAGAAAGATAGAACAAAAATAATTTTACAAGGGATTTCCTCCCATCACTACATATTTTGTCTTCTAATTTAAATCATGAAAAGTACCGTCTCACTACAGCCAAGTTCAATAATAGAGGACCCATCCCTCTGTTCTAAGGCAGCAGCTCTCAAACTCGCCCATATATTGGAAACGCCTGAAGGGTTATTACAGCAGATATCTGGGGTCCCTCTTGAGTTTCTGAGTCAACATGGCCTGGAAATTGGCATAAGTTCCCAGCTGATACTGCTGCTGCTGGGCTGGGAGTACACTTGAGAACCTCTGCTCGAAGGGAAACTGATGGCGATACCTTAGGAGACACTGAGTAACCTACGGAAGATATCTTTAAAAGAAGTCCCACATGAAACAGCCATTTCATATGGATGTTCCTTGGAAACATCTTCAATACAAACCAAGGACACAACTCTGTGAAGAGATATTTTACAGTGTGGTCAGTGAACGCAGTCTGACAATGTCCAACCCATTTCTCATATGCTACCTCCTTTCAAGGATAGGCGTCTGAGTTCCTAGGGGAATAAATAAATAACATATTTCTAAATATAGATTGCTTTCTTTAAATCTTATTCTTTTTAAGCTGGGCTTGTGATTGAAACTCTACTATTTGAATCCTCATTAAGTCAACAGAAATACAGGCATTGTTTCCAATTCAGAAGCGCTACTTGTGGACACAAGGGTTTGCTTCCTCTACCTGCAGGAATCCCACCGAAATGATGACAGAGGGAATGAAACTCCATCCGCCTTAGAATGGAGAGGGAGCTGTCAGTGGGTCAGAGGAGAAGGTCACGACTGTCGATGGGGTGGTGGGATGAAGATGGGGTCACAGTGACTCCACTTAAAAATATTTTTATTTTGAAATGATTATTGATTCGTGAGAAGTTGCAAAAAATACACAGGAAGATTCCGTACAGGCTCTGCAGAGGGAGTCGCTTGCTCCCAGCATGCTCTGGAGGCAACACTGTGCCAGGAAACTCACACGGACACGGTCCGCAGAGCTTAGTTGGAGTCGACCAGTTTTACATGTACTGCGTGTGTGTAGATCTTACGGTTTTATCACACGTGCATTGTGGAACCACTGTCACCACAAGTAAGAGAGGGGTCGTCTGTCACCATAGAGACCTCCCTTGTGCTGCACTTCCTAGTCACAGCCACACTGTGCCACACTGCTCCATCCCAACCCCTGGCCTCTGCTCATCTGTTCCCCACCTCTCCACTTTTGTCATGGGATAATGCAGTGTCTACTTTTTTGAGCTTGACTTTTTCACTCAGCATAATCCCCTCGAGGCCCATCTGAGTTGTTGCAGGCTTCGGTAGTTTGTTCTTTTCTATTGCTGTGTAGTATTCCACAATGCAGCTGTAACGTAATTTGTTTAATCCTTTACCTATCAAAGGACATTTAGAAGAAGGGGCTCGGAGCACACCCCGGGCAAGGCTGTAATAGTTGGGTTTTTCTTTCTGGAGCCCAGAGGCATTTCCTGGCTCGGGTTCAGTAGCATACAGAGGGTAAGGGTTGGAGGAGAGGCAGGAATCAGGGTGAGTGCTGGGAGACCACGGTAGAATTTTGGAGTGGGTGTCAGCGCCCCAGAGTAAAGCACTCTGTGAACTGACATTTGCTGAGGGACCAGGTTCATCTGCCCACCTGCTTTGCATTGGTGCGTCCCGCAGTCAGGCCTGCTTATGCATAGCCTCCTTCCTGAGCTCTTGGTCTGTCCTCCTGTTCAGGGAAGAGGTCTGTTGGGGGCAACCTAAACCTACTCAAAAAAACCCAGAGACTCACTTCAGTGACTTATATTAATTGATTAAAACCTATAATAATTAGTTGATGAGTATATACAGCAAGACCAGCAGACATTGAAGGGAAATCAATGATAGAGGATGACCAAAATGAACAAATAGAACACTTGACTCTCAAAGAAATATTTCAAGGAAAGGAAGAGAAACTTAACAAAGCCTAATTGTATTAATGTTTAGCGTAAGCAGCTAATGAGTTATTAACAAGAGAAGGGAGCTAAACTGGCTAAGCCTGATCGACTAGGAAGCTACAGCTTCCAGACACTCCAGGGGACAGCCACAGTGCCAAGGGGATTAACATCCCTCCCTACTCAGAGAGGATGGGCTTTCCAGTCTCCCCATGAAACAGTTGGTCCTTCTTCCAGATTATGGGGGTGCTTGCAGGGGGTGATCAGTAAAGGGGAAATCCCTCTTCTGAGGCCTGTGCCGTAGAAGCCAAAATGGCCCCATAAAGGGGAGGAGTCTAGCCTGGGAAAGTCCAGGAGACAGATCAGACAGGGCCCAGCACAAGCCCACGAAGAGTTAGAAGACTGGTTAGTTTGAAAGAAAGCTTGCTCCTTCCCAAACCCAGGGGACAGCAGGGAAAGCTGAACAAAGGCCGAGGTCTGTTTGTGCACTCTCACTCTGGAGCCACCCTGTGGGCCTGGCAGCAGCGCGGGTCCAGGTGCGGCCAGAAACCGAGCTAAACTACTGCTCGAGCCTCAGATGCCAGTGCAGGAGAAATGGCACAGCCTCTCTGGGCCCTGGCCCTTCTGGGATTGGTGTGGACGAGTGTGGGCTTGTGACTCCCGCTGCTGGGCTCCTTCCGCAGACAGAGCTGAGCTGAGCTGCCTGGTCGTGGATGAGACCCGAGGCACCTGCGGGCAGTCCTTTGTTTCTGCTCCAGTACACCTTGCCACAATTGCTCACGTCCTCCTACGCGTGAGTCCCGGAATGCTCTTCTTGCAGCTTTGCAAGAACCTGTAAGTCCGTGCAATAATCCTATTAGCCATATGAGAGAGGAGGCTACTATAAAAGAGAAGAAACAGAGCAGTTAAACTTCTAAATTAGTAGTCTCAACCTCTAATTAACAATGTCTGGGGACATTTTTGGTTGGGACAACTGGGGACAGTGCTGTTAGTCTAGCAGGTAGAGGCCTGGGATGCTGCTAAACATCCTTCAATGAACAAGATAGTTCCCGTGACAAAGGGTTACCCTAAAATGTCAGTGGTACCGAAGTGAGAACCCCGGCTCCGAAGTAAAATTATTATTGCCATAATGTTATTAATCAAGAAAGAAATATTCTTTAACACCTGGAAGAAACATTTTAAATAATCTCTCAGAATATAAAACAAAAGATATAGAGGAAGCACGGGAGAAACACTGACATTGAGAGTCAAAACACGGGGACTCAGTCCTGACAAGTAAGGGTTCCCCAAAGAGAGCACAGAGAGAGTGGAATGAGGACATCATAAAAGAAATAACAGTAGCTGGTTTGCCAGGGCTGAGGGAAGATGCCAGGCACAGCAGGGTGAAAGAAAAAAGACCCATGACCGGATACAACCCAGGTACGTTTTTAGGGTACTAAGGGAAAGGGACTATTAAAATACAGTCTCTGTGTTCTATAGGAGAAGTTGGGTGAGGTGGATGGCATCTCAACAATTTTTGGAATTTTTCTTTAAATCTGAAATTAGTTTAAAATAAGTAATTCTAAAGAGTTTACATTTTGGTTTCCGATCTCTCTTTGTTATAACTAACTCCGGGGAGAATATCGTTGAAGGTGGACTTTGAGAGAAGACAGTTTGGTGATGGTATTTGAAACTTTATTAGTCTAAGCCATTTCATTCCTCACACCTCAGATTTACTGAGGAATTGGTGCCAAAACCCTGCTCCTTCTTTCATAGTTGCCTCCTGTATTGTCAAAGAAAGAAACCGGAGTGACTGTCTAGGCAGAGATGTTGATTTTATAGAGGAAGAAGCTCTGTATAAGTTCACCATCCAAGGTCATGGAGTCAGGAAGTTTGATTCTTACACAATGGGTGTTTGGAACAAGACCCAAGTCACAGCAAGCCTGCGGCAGGCTCGAGTTTGATCTGAATCACTTCTCTGTTAGTTTTAATGGACAGTGCTCAGGCTTACAAAGTCTTTTGTGCTTTTTCCTCTGTGCTTTTCCAATGTTTTTTTGTTTATACCTCTAAATGCTCTTGTAGTTTTCCTGGGCATTATGTTATTAATGTCCATTGCCACCTTGTTGAGGATAATTTCTCATCTTGCATAGCACAACCTTACAAAGTTGGAATTAAATTAATGTTAATTAATTTACTCAACAGATTTTTAATGAGTACCTACTGTGTACTGGGTGTTGTTTACGGGGATATACATGAACAAGATAAGTCCCTGCCTTCATGGAGTTTACATTTTGTAGAGAGACACACAATAAACTAATAGATGTATTATGAGGGAATTAGAAATGCACAGAGAAGTCTAAATCTAGGTCAAGAGTGATTAACTTGCTATTTTCGATAGAACAGGCAGAAAAGACATTGCGTCCAGAAATACCATTTTCAGAAACAGAATCTGTGGTCATCTTATCATCACCTTTGGTTCGCCTTATCAGTGAAGACTGAGAAATGATCGTTTCTCATTAGTGTATCCCTTTTAGTACTCCCTCTGGGAAAGGTAATTGGACTCTGAGAATTCCAAGACCTTTCGCAGGGCTGGACGTCCATGACAGAGACACACTGCAGAGCAGCCGAGGTTCTTATCTGAAAATGTTATGAACCTCAGAGCACGCAGAATTTCAGGTAGAAAATTAGAATTCTCATTGAAGCGTCTCCATGAGCTCGTTCCTTCAGCTCCCTTGTGGGACGGTGTGTGCGTGTGCCCGTTTGTGTGAATTTAGACCTTACTTATGTGCTAAGGTTGTGCCTGAGTGTTGGCTCACCAGTTCCCCTTGTTGCTGGCTAATTTTTTACCTCCCGGCCTTGGCCGACGAGGTCACGGGAAGACAAGCAGTGGAAAGGAAGGGGGCCTTCAGAGGGCCCGTATGCAGGTACCCGATTCTCTTCTGCCTGGGCTTTTGTTGCGTTTTCATTTTAAAAATCTAGACGCAGGTATTCAAGACTCGCCTCTTCCTCCCCTCTCCTTGTTCTGTGGTGTGGAAGGCACCGCATGGCCACTGTTACTCAGGAGATGTTCTAAGACTTTAACCAACATCCCCACTGATCTTCCAGGTGACACCAGCCCCAACTGCCATCTGCAATGTGGCATGAAAGACCCCAAGAAAGACCAGCAGAACTATCTGGCTAGCCAAACTAACCCACACAACCATGAGACAAAATAAAGTGGCTGTGAAGCCACTAAGTTTTGGAGTGACTTACCACCCAGCAATGGGTAACTAGAATAGGCTACAAACTTCATTTTTCCATTGCATGAGCTGCTCAGGTGGCATTGCACTTTGGAGTGCTGTTCTGAAAACAACAGAAACGGTGCCCATGCTTTGTGCTGGGTGCCAACTGGCACCAGAAAGCCACGGAGCAGCCTGCCGAGGGAAGGATTCAAAGATTGCCTTTTGCTCCAAGCAAAGAAAGTCCTTTGAAGGATGTTGACATTAGAGCCAATACCAGGATGGCATATCTAGAAGGCTGAGAATCTCTGTACGGTGTGAGGGGCACCAGGGGAGAGTGGCTGGGCAGTGCAGAGCGCCTGCCTCTGGTGGGATGCAGGGGCGGGGGCAGGATGCCCTCCTAGATGCCACGATCGGAGGACACTGTTCTGGAAACCAGTACACCCAAACAGGCTGAAAATAGCCGAGCATTCCTTGCTGAGCACAGCTGCTACCGGGAGATTTGGCTCATGGCCTGGGACTCCCCATGGCCCCCGTTCTCATGTTTTTCCTCTCCTTACCATTAGATTCCTCCAGTGCAAGAACTATGCATTCTTTCTGTTTCCTCTGAGTCCAAGTAGAATCATTTCTCTTTTGAGGAAGTCCTGTGGTTTCAGGCGTGTTATGGGGTCTACTTAACCTGGATATGCTACACATGTGCTCCTTCATGCAGGGAAAAAACCCCATCCAATAACATATAACCATAGCTTTAAAAATGTTTAATAAACCTTTTGAGGTGGGGGCACCACTCACTTTCACAGAAAAGGAAAGCAGAAAGCTTTCGACTCTGCCAAAGGGCACACATGTATTAAATAGAGAGTTGGAGTTTGGGCCCACGAACTATTGATTCCTAAGATGCACACTGCGCACAGGGTATTGTTCTTGGGTCCCTGTTGATGAGCCTTACATTTTGACTAAGGCAGTAGGTGGAGTGGTTAGAGGAGGAGGCAGACCTGGGAACCTTGGGAAGAGGAGGCACCCAGTCGGCACTTGGAAATCGCAGGTAAACTTGGTCATGGGGGGAGGGCAGTGGAAGGCAGAGGGAGTAGTGAAACAGAGTCAGGATGGGTTTGAGAGTGCATGAGGCAAACGTTTCTAGCATTTCCTCAACTATTATATTATTGTGTTTTCACGATGACCTTGAGAGTCAATAGAGGAAATAGAAGTCAGTCTCCCTCCCCACCCTGCCTCCAATGTGTGCGTGTGCACCTCCATTACCCTTCATTCACATATATGCTATATATAATCGTGTGTGTGTGTATACACACATACAACATATATGTTGCTGCCTGTACAGCTCTCCTTCATGGGACCAGTGTGCTTATCTCCCACCTGCTGTGAACGCCGGATGCTAACGCTCATGGCTGGCTGGCTTCCTTCTCCAAAGAACTGCTATCTGACAGTAGCTTCTTCACCCAGGAGAAGTGACTCTCTCCACCTTGAGGGTGATAATGGGTAATAAAGGCTGACCCTGTTGTCTCAAGGTGGGGACTATTCTGAGGTACAAATTTATGGGTTATGCTTCTGGTCTGTTTATTCTCCTCTCATGAGTCAGGCTAAGCTTAGACCTTACCTGAAACCACATCCTTGTTCAGCATTTTCCCTCTTCTCCCTTGCTTTGCCTCCCTCCCAGGTTTGTCTCGAGATCACTCAATCAATCACATGCCTCTGAATCCCTGCCTCGGGCTCCACTTCTGCAAGCCTGACCTTTACACGCAGACACTCACATTCACGCTCACACGTACAGACACAGACACAGTACACGAGTATGGATGCATTCGTGTGTACATACTCTCTATTTTTCAGATAATAAAATTGAAGCCACTGAAGGTAAAAAAGAAAAAGACCAAGTTCCTATGATTCATCTGTGTCAAAACTATGACAAGAAACCTTTTATTCTGAATGCTGTAAACCTTGCCTTCATCCCAAACTGTTGATTAGATCGACTGGTTCATTAATTCATGGGTTATGGGAATTGATTACCATGAGGGAAACTGTAGTTTACTTTTTCAACCCGGCAAGGTGTCTTGTAAGAAAGGAAATCTCACTCCCATTGATTTCAATGGGAAAGGTGAGTACCGGTAACTTAACTAGATGATGGGCCCTGGTTGTAAACAAACTTTGCCCTGAAGAGTACAGTGAGAAACACACAGGCAGAGGGCTGCTCTCTCTCCCCAGGGTCGACCACCTCTCAGATTGCAGAGTGTGGACACTGTGGAACCGGGCTGTCGGACATGTTACATGTTCGTAAATATTGATAGGCTGACAAAGAATTTTAATTTTGAGATGTCTGACTCTGATTATTTCTGAAACATAAACACCTTTTAATTCTCCCCTTAGGCCAAAGATCAAGCTTTGTCTGTAGTCTCTTAGATAAGGCATCTGGCCATTCGATGTAATCCAGATTTGTACACATTTCTACCCAGGGAAGCTAACCATTCAGCTGTCAAAGGAATGAGAAGGCTGGCTCTTGCCTGAGACCTCCTTGTTTATTTTGCTGTGTTATTCTCAGTCAAACCCCAGGGGAGCACATGAATGCTCTACCCAGGAATCTCCCACCTTGGCTGGGCTAGCTAGAGTTCTCTTGAATAACCCTTTCTTTTCCTGTCCTTTTTCAGATGAATTCTGATCTTTTCATTTATTTTTTATTTCTTAAATTAAACATGTTATTGTGGTAAAAGCATTTAAAATATCTACCCTCTTGACAGATTTTTCTAGGGTATGACACCAAATACACAGTATTGTTAATTACAAGCACAGTGTTGCACAGACCTCTAGAACTTTTTTCACGACTGAAGCTCTAAACACCATTCTGCCCTTTGCTTCTGTGAGTTCCACTGTTTTAGATAACTCAGGTAGGGGTGCTGGTGCTATTATCAAGAAAACAAAAGGCAAGCGTGGGCGAGGACGCGGAGGGATTTGGAACCCTTGTGCACTGTTGGTGGAAATGCAAAATGGTGCAGCGGTGTAGAAAACAGGGTAGAGGTTCTTCAAAAAGCAGAAGCCTTTGCTTCTCCAACGCAACAATCCAGCAGCTTCTCGCTGCACTTGGAATGCAATGCGAGCCAGTAACTATGGCCTGCAAGACCTCACACTGTCCACCTCTCCCTTCTCTTTCATCTGCGGTTCTCCTGGTTCGCTGCTGCAGCCCCGGGGATCTTTGTTCCCCTGACTCCCACGTGGTTCCCTGTCTGGGGTCTGTGCTCCTGCACTTCCATCTTCCCGGGATGCCTTTGCCCCAGATCTGCTCGTCTCCTTGAAGAGAAACAGAGAACTCGTCTCCTCGCAGAGAACTTTTCTGACCATTACTGTTTGACCGTCATGTGAGAATGCTCCGCTTTGTATTTTTCCTGCAGGACTTCTTTTGGGAAATGCACATGTTTACCTGCTTTTCCGTCGTCGTCGTGAGACCCAGGACCACAGCTGCCTTGTTTCCACCCTCCATTCTCCCTCCCCTGCTTATTGTTCAGTTATTTGAACATTTGAAAAATGTGCCTACCTTTTAAATTCTTTTTTTATCTTTTATCTATTTTATCTTTGGAAAGTTTTTAGATGGTTGCTTGAGGGGTAATACTATATATTATGTATACGTAGCATCCACAATCTACAGGAAACCAGCATTTTACCGTTCCCATTGGGATGCAAACACCGTCCCACCGCACACGTCACGTGCATCTCTGCACATCACCCTGTGCGGTGGGGCCTCACGCGACTTCACTTCACTCCACATCATTTCACCGACGAGGAAAACAGTTGGTTCCTGGGGCCACTGTCTGTGTGGCACATGCACGATCTCCCCTTGTCTGCGTGGGTTTTCTCTGGGGACCCCGTCTCCTCGCACATCCCAGCGATGTGCACGCGAGGCGCACTGGCGTGTCCACACTGTCCCGGTGGGAGTGTGACGGGTGTGTGAGCGACCCTGTGACGGGAGGGCGTCCAGTCCAGGGTGGCTGCGCCTTGCACCCTGAGCTGCCAGGATGGCTCTAGCCACCCGACCCTGTGAGCTGGCTGGAAAATAATTATCTTACTTGTTTTTATTTATCTTTCTTAAGTGTATGTGTAACTCACATTAATTTCAACGCTTAATATCCAAAGTGCTTTGGGGTTTTCTTTAGAGTTCTGTTGATATTTTTGTGACCAAAGCTTTAATTTCTGTTTATATCAAATAGCGTATGGTAAAATTGGTTTTGTTATACATTGTTTTACTTAGTCACAGTTTTCAAGAACCTACCGCAGGTATTTCTTTACATCCTCTCCCTTTGTGTGAGGACGCAAACTCAAGGCCCTCAGGCTGAATCCGGCCCCCCACCTTGTATTATCCAGCCAGGCATCTTGTTTCTACCCGGGCGGCAGCGCCGAGCTCTCCCTTAACTGTTAAGGAGCAGTTACATGCATACAGCCCTAAAATTACATTCGGCCCTTTGAAGGCAACCGCGAGGATGATGTGGCCCCCGGTGAAAATGAGTTTAACACCCCTGCTTTATGTTATAATTGTCCCCTATAGTACATCTATATATGTGAAAACCTCATTAGATCATGTTTTGATTTTTCTTTCAACTTTCAAATGTATTTTAAGGGCATCAAGAGAAGGACGGTCTATTACATTTATTCTTTTCTTTGCTCTTTCTTCATTGCCAATATTCCAAATTTCTAGCTGGTATTTTCTTTCTTTCTGAAGAACTGTCAAAATTTAATTAGAGCATGTGTATTAAAAATGATTTTTTGGTAGTTTTTCTTCATCTGAGAATGTCTTTATTTCACCTTTATTTCCGAAGAACACTTTTTGCTGGATGTGGAATTTGCACAAGCAGTTCTTTTATTTGAAAACTTTAAAAATATTGTTCCACATGTTTATGGCCCTGTGGTTTCTAATGAGAAATCTGCTGTAGTCATTTCCATTTTTGTTCTTCTGTAGGTGAAGAGTGTATTCTTTGTCTTTAGTTCTGGCCTGTTGGCTTATGCTGTGTGTTGGTGTAAATTTATTTTGGTTTATCCTCATTGGAATTTAGTCTGCTTCTTGAATCTGTAGGTGGTATCTATCGCCCAATTTGGGAACTTTTCAACCATTATTTTAAAAACATTTTTTAGTACTAAATTCTTTCCCTTCTTTCAGAGATTCTGGTCACATGAATCATTATCACTTAAGTCCCTAAGGGTCTGTTCTATTTTTTGTGTGTCTGTGAATATTTTTCCCTATGCTCAGATGGAATAATTTCTATTGATTTATCTTTAAATTCACTGACTTTTCTGTCATCTTCACTCTGCGATTAAGTTCATCTGGTAGGTTTTTATTTCAGTTGTATTTTTCCATTCTAAAATTATTTGATTCTTTATACCTTCTATTTGTTGGATGAGACTTCCTATTTTTTTCCTTTTGTTTCAAAGCGTTTATAGTTGCTTGCTCAAGCATTTGTATGTTAGCATTTAAAAAGTTTTTGTCAGGTAATTTGAGCATTTGTATTATCTCAGTGTTGGCATCTGTTGGTTGCCTTTTCCCATGAATTCAGATTTACCAGATGCTTCACATGCTGAATAATCCTGGATAGCATGTTGAACCTTTGTCACATTATGTTGAGAGACTGGGTATTTCTGAGGTCCCTGCAGAAGACGGGTGTTTTTCTTTAGAAGCCAGTTGCCCTGTCTACGGTCCGGACCTCAGTTCTGTCCCACATGCTAACGTTCTTCATTTTCAAAACTTTTTTGTGCGCTTTGGACCTGTCCTGCATTTGCTTCGCCCGGCAGCCAGACTGAGTGCCGGAAGCTGGTTTCGTAGTGCATTGATCCACATGTTTTATGCTGAGTGGGATCAGCACCATCCATGTGCCTTAAGGGGGATGAGCCCAAGTGTCCATAAACACATCGATGGGTCTGTTTCATTGAGTTCCTTCCTCTTTGTGGCCTCATCAGTATTTCCTGGTACATGGGATACCTCCTTTTGGTTCTCTGACTAGAAAAATGGGGATTAGTCACTTTAACCGGCTGTGTCAGGACCAAGGACCAGAGAACAAGAAGTGAAGGTTCCCCACCCACTTGGGACTGCTGACTCCACCAAATTGACAGGAACGTCCCTCCCTCAGAGTGGTTGCTGTTACCGGCCACTCCCACCTCTTTACAAGATTGAGTGGGGGTGTAAGAAAACAGAGAAAGAAGGAGAAAAAGTGGGGAATTTTCATACTCTTTTTTTGAGTTAGAAATTCCCTTTTTAGGTTCTTTAAGACAGAACGAAAAGGCTCCTCCTGCATCTTTTTGTGCTCTGTCTTGTGTCTGTTGCCAGGTCCAGTGCACTGACTCCAGGCCAAGGAACCCTGCAGGGAAGAAGTGCAGGACCCACTGCTGGTTCAGGGTGCCTCAGATTCTGATCTTCCTGCCCCATCTCCACGCTGCTGTTTTACACTTCAGGGCCCTCAAATAGCTGCCTCGTGAACATGTCCATGTTTTCTCGCTACACTCGGTGGAAGAGACAGGGTGGAGTGTGTTTCCTCTATGTTACCTGGAACCAGAAATTCCTAATTATTAATTTAAGCAAGACGCATAACCTTCTGGTATTTTTATTTAGTCATCAATTTAAACAGCAGCTCATTTTGTTCTTGGGGAGCGGGAGGAATTGGAGTATACCGAAAAGGCCTCTGGACTTGGAAACCCTGAGACATGACTTCTAATCCTAGTACTGGTATGGGAAAAGTCAGGTAACCTGACACAAGTTAATATCTGGGTCATCATGTCAAATGTGAATCATGTCATAATACGTGCCCGGGGCCTTTGTGATGATCAGATAAGATAATGGATGTGGCCCTGGCTGGGGGGCTCCGTTGGTTGGAGCGTCATCCCATACACCAAATGGGGGTGGGTTTGATTTACGGTTAGGTCACATACTTAGTTTGTGGGTTCAGTCCCCAGTTGGGGCACGTATAGGAGGCAACTGTTTAATGTGTCTCTCTCATATCAATGTCTGTCTGTCTGTCTTTCTCTCTCTCTCTCTTGCCCCTTCCTCTCTCCCTAAAACCAATAAACATATCCTTGGGTGGGGATTTAAAAAGACAATGGATGTGATAATACTTTGAGAGGATAAAATGGTATGAAGGGAATGAGTTTTCTCCTGAGACCTGTGGCACGTGGTGAGAGAAGTTGTCTTGGGAAAGGGTGGCGGCGTCCCTTGCAGAGACGAAGGATCAGCAGCTTGTCTGTGCTCTTGGGCTGCCTTTCCCAAACTCTCTCACCCACCTGTACACTCTCCATAGCATCACCCCAGGCCACCATCCCTCCTCCTTGAGCTTCTGTTCTCATCCAGGTTCCTGGACACAATTAGAAGCACTGTTGGCATCTAGAAGCTCACAAACTACATAGAAACCAGGAGTTGCGGCTCATGGCTCTGCGCTAACAGACTCTGCCTTCACACCATTTCTGTTTCTCCTAGAGTTCCAGTTCCTCACATACAAAATACAAATAATCGATTGCAACAATGATTTTTTAACTTTGACGGGGTCTTGGGGAGTTGGGGAGCACTCCCTTTGTGGTAGTGAGTGTGTGGGGTGGGCGCGGGAGGACAGTTTTTCAGGTCCCCCACCTCTCTTTCACTGGAGCAGCTCTGCTATAGAGTTTCCACATAGGTCTTCATTTGACACAAGGAAATGTGGCTAAATTAAATGTCAAAACCACTACACTCTGGGGTATCTTCCAATGTAACTGTCCCAAGATCCCAAACCTTCCATGGCGTCCATTTTTCTCCTATCTTTCTGGTTATTCCTTTTCCTTTACCCTCAACTTCTTTGTCTCCTACCTCTATGTATGGACGTTCTTTAAGACTTTGTCCCAAGACCCCCGTCTTTCTTCTGTAACACCTTTTCCTCGATGAGCTCATTTAGTGCTATGGCTTCAGTTCACATTTCCCAGTGGGGGACTTCCAGTCTCAGATCTCTGGACTAAGTTTCAGTCAAATATTTTAACCATCTGTCAACTCCACCTACATCGATACGTCCAACCCAGCATATCCCAAAGCAGACCCATTCCTGTTCTGCTCTCCAACATTCCTAAATGAATGCTTTCTCTTGGCCTCCCCTTTTCTCAATGGTTCTATAAGAAGTTCTCCCAGTAACTGAAGTTTAAAATTTTAGAGTAATTTTTATGACTCTTTCACTATTTTACAATATCCATATAACCTCAAAGTTCTTTTAATTACACCTCTTCAGCATTCCTCCAAAGAATTTTCATTTCCACTGACATCCTTGAGTCCATATTTTATTCACTTCACATTTAGACAGTTCAGATAGTTCCCTAAAGTGATCATTCTGTCTTTAAACATCCTTTCTTCTGATCCCATCATAATCAGACCAGCATCTGAAAGCAGGAATCGTTGTGAGCCCTTATACTGTTAAATGACATCCCTCTTGCCATAGAATAAGGCTCTGAAGATTCACACGCCAGTCAGGGTCTATTCGGTCCTCTTGTGCCTTCCTCCCACTTGCCTCCGATAAGTGTGTCTCCTCACTCGCACTATTCCTCTCCCAAACAGGCCGGGAGTCTTTATCTCCTGTTCCTCTTTCAGGTTTTCTAAGACTTGGCCTTTCCTCAAAGATAAATTTACATCCACTCCCCCAAAGATAAGATTCTAGCCTTGGTGGTTTCACCTGTTGGTTTTAATGCATTTACTGTAAGGCAACTTACCTCAATAGTGTTGCATTATTTTCTCCTCAACTATACTTTAACCTCCTCAAAAATCTGGAACTGAGTCTTTGATCTTGTACTATAGCAGAGAGCCTAGGAGTGTGTCAGTTTTTCCTTTTGTAATATGAATTCATAGGGGGAAACTAAAGGAACCTATTATCTCCTTGATAGGAGCAAATACCATGAGTTCTACTAGGCATGATATATAACTGCTTCTTAGTCTTTTAATGAATACAGATTCACCCATATTATGACCAGAATATGTTTCAGCAATCAAGGAGGAACTACTTGAACATGAAGTTCTGTAAGCCAATCTAGGGATTTAATACTAACATCTTCAAGGAAGTCAACCTGTTGTAACTTTTATTTCTTTCTCAAAAGCATAGGTTTTGTGTGTCAGATCATTCTCTCTCTTGGTGGCATCCACATACTTGCATTCATTAATGGCTTAGCTGCATTAAATCTTTCTCCCAGATTGGATAGTCTGAGATGATACACAAAACTCAAAGATATTAGGATAATTAATAGGACACTTAGCTTTCCCTGTTTAATGTATATTATTGGGAGAAATCTCAAAAGTATCCTTTGAATCGTCAATACTAAATGGAAAGCACGTATAGTAAGAAAAAGTAGAGGAGGGGCTAAGTAAGGTATCTGCACATCATAGAATACAGTATTATTAAATCTTAAACTTGTTCAATCACACTGAGTTTTTGACAGCATGGATGTATCAGCCAGGTTTCGTTAGGCTTTGCAACTTTGCCGCCATCACGGAATGTTGTATTTGATAGTGTGGATCTGGAAAATTATGTTCAAGAAATCTAGAAGAAAACAATTCCTTTTTTCTTTTTTGCAAGAAGTATGCCACTTACTCTTCCACATTCGTATGCAGTACAAACAAGGAAAATGAAACGTGCACCGTGCTCCTGCTTCCCTACCCTGGCACTCAGACCGGGAAGTGACACTGCTATTTCCGTTATCGTTCTCCTGCTTCTGTAACAGTTACTATCGGTGGAAGTGTTATTTACTTCAGAAGTTGCTTCCTCTCTTTGACATACGTTCTTTTGTTCTTGATCATACAAGTAATGAAAATAACCATAACTGAACAGAGTTAATAATGACAATTATAACTCTACCGGGGACTGCCCCTCATTGAATGCTCCCAGTGCACTAAACGCTGTGCTCAGTGCCTGTGGCAGCTGCGGCTGTACCCGGTGCACGCACAGTGTCAGAGCAACAACCGCTTCAGCTTTTGTGTAGAGCTCTCCCCTCCCCCACTCCCCATCCCTCCTAGCCTCTTCAGAGGGGCACAGTCTGGCAGGACTTTTGAGGCACATGGCAAAAGGCAGCATTTCCCTTCAATTGCTGGCTGAAGTTTCCAATGAAAATTAAAGATTAATGGTGCAAGTACCCAAGTCATTCAGAAGAAAAGGCCAGAGCTCCCCAACATTTGTAGACAGTGTGAAGCTCTGTGCTGATCAGACAGCTGCAGACAGGGAGAGCCAGCACCAGCGCAGTGAAAACCGAGGGCTGACCTTCCATTGCATGTCAGGTGCTGAGCTTCCAGCATCTGATGAATGACCGCCTTGTGCCAGGAGGTCACCGGGGAGTGCCAGGGTCTTTCATGTGGCTGGGACAGTGGTGGGCAGTCTGCGCATGCGGGTTACCCCAATGAGAGAAACATCTGTGTGCGAAAGCAGCACATGTACTTGGGAGGAGGTAGGTGATTATCAAGGACCAGCCTACATCCTAAAGGAAATCCTTGTGGGATTTTCAACTCAACAGAATCAGCTCCTTGGCATTTGGTGTCTCCTTGCAATGGGGTCCTTTTGTCTCTGGTTTAATATGTCTGTGAGAGTGGTTAGGTCTCACCATATACTGCTCCTGTACATTATTCCTCATGAGCCGCAGGAGATGGGCCCTGCCTTCGCTGCCTCCCCCTTACCGGGGAGCTCAGAGAGGCTCAGTGACTTGTCTGAGGTGCCGGAGCTGGTAAGTGGCTGAGCTAGGACTTGAATGCAGGTCTGTCTGATTCTGAAACTTGTGTTGTCATCCAGTTGAAATTGAACTATAGCTTTTGATGAATGTAAAATGTCTTGTTTTCTTATATTAAGAGCCATTGTTTTTTTATAGTTATTAGGGGAGGCTGGGTTGGGGGAAGGGTGGGGGAAAGGAGGGTGTGTCTCTCAACTCTGAAATCCAAAAAGGGCCACATTTTAACCTCTGTTTCCCTTCTACTTTTGGCTTACTATCCCCAGTTGGATCAGAAATCAATGGAATGAGTTTCCCCTCATTGTTTTTGAGAAGGAAATGCCTGCTGAAGGTTGACAACGGCATGAACGATGGCCAGAGACCCTCAATTTATTATTCTTCTCTCCAGAGTGCTATATAAGTTTCCTTTGAAAAGCGTCTCCTCATCAATGCGAGTAATCCCTTGATGTTGCACACACTTCGTGTTGGTCAAAATGCCTTCATATATACGAGCTGATTTCAAAATTTCTGAAATTTTTATTGGGAGCATTCTCCATGTCGAGCACTGTTAAGTGTATTAAGTCAAAGGACACACAATACAAGTTCATTCTCAAGAGTTCGGTCTCTCTGCTAACCTGATCTTACGTGGACCAGATGCAGCCTCAGTGTTACCTGTGTCCTTGCCTCTCACGACCTCCTGCCCTCTATCCCCTCCAGCAGTGTCCTCGCGTTACGTTCCTGTAGACCGGCCCTGCCCATTTTCACCTCCAAGCTTTGGCTCACATTCTGCCTCCTCTTGATCTACTTCTCTGCCACTTTTCTGTTAGGTCCAGATTAGATGCATTATTTCAAAACCAAGGTCAAGTCATCGTTCCTCCAGTTCAAGAACTGGGAGACTTCTTCCTTGTCTAAACTTTCACAGTCCTTGTGGTAACATCTTATATTTGGTATCTGGAGTATGATGCTATTAGATAGAAATACATTTTTTTCTTTTCACTTCATAGTTGGTTTTGTGGCATATCTATAAACATGGGAAGGAAAGGGCCACGGATAGGGACTCTAAATAAATATATTAAAATATTGTTCAACATGCACAACATTTTCTGGAAAGAACATGTGGAGTCATGAAGAGTTTATAAATTGGAGACCCATGCCAGGTTTAACACTAAAATATGTACTCTATAACCAGCAAAATGTAGACATACTTAAATTTTTTTAATTGACTACTAATTTCTAAACATTGGGAGATTTGATGTAGCTATATAGATTTCTGGCTTCGCTTGAAAAATCAGAAGTTCTGGAAACACTTGACCAAATTTTTTTTCTTCTGGCTACTAGTGTGTGGCCGAGAGTAGGTCACGTCTCCACTCGCCTCTCCATAAAACAGAGTCACGTCTGTGGAGAGGCTGTGTGGGGTTACCGTGGGGTGCACGAAGATGAGAGTGTGTCTGTTTGCTGCGATCCTACTGCCTACAGCAATGTCTTGCTGTACTCGGGGCTTCATCAGCGCTTATCAAAGGGATGAAGGAAGGCATGATGCATGTGAAGCACCCGGCACAAAGCCCGGCTCACCACAGGCCACTAACACATTTCAGCGTGTTTCTAAGGGGTTAATCATGCCTTGTCCTCCAGGGCAGAGGCCGCTGTCTTTCTTCTCAGCACCCAGGCCTCCTGCACGGCAGGTGATGAATGCTCATCTAGGGAACGGACAGATAACGGCTGACAGCCCATCATTCAGCAGTCTTTCCTAAAGTGTGCGGCAGCTACTACGTTAGGCTGCCGTTTTTCCTCCCTGGAATGAAAGGGTCGGTCCTGTGTGCAGTATGGTGAAGGCCTGATCCCTTTCTGTCTTTCTCATAGTTCTAGAAGGTGGGTAGAGAAGGGAGGTGTCTCCTTAAGAAAGTTTCACTTTTTAAAATTTGCTTTCCAATTTCAGCTGACATCCAGTATTATTTTGTATTAGTTTTACGTGTACAGCCTAGTGGTTAGACAATTATATACTTTACAAAGTGTTTCCCTGATATTTCAAGTACCCACCTGGCACCATGCATAGTTATTACAATATTATTGGCTATGTTCCCTGTGCTGTGCTTTCTCGTTTCGCTTTCTGAAGGTCATTTTCCCAGCTGTCCTTCACTTCTTCCTACACTGTTGGACTAACTCAACCGCGGGCAGGTGTGACCTAGACAATGGTGGAGCTGTATCGGGCATCCTTAATAATGAAGGCTCAGCGTGGGCAGGTCAACCCTCAGCGTCTCGGGGTTTATTGTTACATCCAAGCTCCAGTCTTGTCTTACAGACGAGTCAGACGTGAGCAATGCGGTCAGGCCAGCCGTTATTTTACAACCTTGGCTGTGCTCTGGGTGTCTTGTCTTACTCAACATTCATAAGTGGCCTTTAAAATAAAGGTTTCATTTCCATGTTTGTGCGAGAGGAAAAAATGAGTCAAAATCGGCCTCAACATCTCCCGCTTAATACTCAGCGTGTATTAGCTTATGTAACTCTCAGTGCTTGTGGTTACCTTTTTGACTCTCTCCAGCTCCCTTTGTGTTCTGAATTTGATCTCAGGGGTTAGGGGTTTGATGGGGGCTCAAGGAGCGAGGCCCCCCAGGTGCCAGGCTTTGTGCTGGAGACTCTCTCATAAATGCTGACTCGTTTATCCTCACATGGCGCTCACCTCATCGTGGCTCCCGATAACTTACCCCAAACAACTTTGGGTTCTCCTCTGCACTACAGTTGTGATCCGTTGTATATCTCCCAGGAAAATGCATTCCAGACTCTTGGGGGCTGTGGTGACAGGCTGGTTCATTGGAACATTTAGTCTCATAAAGATGAGTAGTCATTCTATTGTTTTTATATATCATCCTCAAAGTAGGTGGTAACTGCGGTGGCGGTGGTTTGTGCCATTTGTGTGGTCGGAGATCTCCTTGGAGTATTAATTGAATATCTGCTATTAATATTGTACCACACAAGGCCTCCTGGGGCTGAAGGGAGAATGGCAGTGTGGACACGTAGTAGGCAGTCAATAACCTTTTGCCAAAGAAAACATCAGTTTCCATTTTTTGACTTGATTGATACATGCTTTTTTAAAATGTGGTTTTACAAAATTCGAAGGGTTGTGTTCCTTGTGGATCATCTGGCATACATAAAAATGTAATCATTTACTCAATCAACAACCACTAATGAACGTTTACTACGTTCCGGGCTGTGTGCTGGGCACTAAGGATGCAACAGCAAACAGCAAACACAGTCCCTTGTAGAGCTCACCTTTTATGGGGAGACACTCGGCACAATTCTAAATTATAATTGTATGTCTTCTTCTTCTTCTCTTGGCCTCAGTACCATGAAAGGAAAGCGAAACAGTGTGACCACACGAGAGACAGCAAGATAGCCCCACGCCCCTCAGACAACCACCGCTAGTATTTTGGTGCCTTTCCATTTGGTGATTTGTCTCTGGATTTTATGCGAGTGAATATACACTAACATCTGGATTCCATTTTGTTTCATTTTATTTCAATTAATGACCCATGTTAGGTTGTCGAACAAGGTAGACGTACGAACGCCAGCTCATGTTTTCACGCTTTTCTAGATGAGAGGAGGCAGCGTTTCCAGCGGGGCACCTGCCCCCCCCGCCCCCGACTTCCCCTCATTCCGCAAGCCCACTATCCCAGAAGAAAGCCTGGCCTGGGCCCAGTGCACCTGGGACAGGCAACCTGGGGCTCAGTAGGCGGTGCCGGCTGCACAAACATGCTCTCCCCCCCCATTCTGATCTCCAGATTGTGGTCCTGCATGGCTGTTTTCAACTGAAATAGCATGAAAAATGAGTTCTTGTGGTGTTTTCAATATAAACAGTAGAGATGCCACAGGAATTCAAGTGCTCAAGGGAGGTGCTTCCTTACAGGGATTTCTACGTCCTGAGAAGACCCTCGAGTTCTGGCACCACCAGATCTTCTCCAGCAGAGCAGGGAGTGGCTGGACACATCGAGGGAGGAGGACATCCCCCAGGTAGAATGTCCCACCATGCTGCCCGCCCAGGCCTCGCTGGGCCTGCCGAGCCAGGAGACCAAGCTCTGGAGCAGCATCAGCAGACTTCCTGTAAGAGGCTAGAGAGTAAATAGTTTGAGCTTTGCAGACCCTGTGGTCTCCCGTGCCACTACTCAGCCCTGCTGTCAGACGGAGTGTGGTAGAAGCCATAACCAATATGTAAGTGAATGGGCATGTCTGTGTTTCAATAAAACTTTATTTACAAAAAAAAGCGACATGCTAGATTTGGTTCATGTGCTGTAGTCTGAAGTTACCTGCTCTGAGCCAGAGGGTCTGGGACCTCACCTGGGCTTCACTGTCAGGACCATACATGGGTGTTCCAGCTTTCTCCTCTGTTAAATGGCATTAAAAAACCCCCACCTGCCTCACAGCTCTTTTAGTGGGACAGTGTCAGGATTACCCATGCTCTCCTGTGACCAGCACCTGAACAGTCCTTGCCGTGTCCCACCTCTGTCTTCCTGGATGGCTCTGGCCTCTAGGTACACTACCCTTCCAGTCCGCGGAGGCATTTTCCCAGAACTTTGACTCATTCTCCTCTTCCAGGATGCAGGTCCTCTCTTACCTGCACGCCTGACTCTTGTTAAGATTAAAGGCCAACCTGTCACTAAACTTTTTCTCATTTTTCTCCTGGGGGTCATATTTCATTCACTTCTGTACCTTCCCTTTTCAGCACTTTAACTGTACTTTTGAGTGGTACTCATTCCTTTTTTATATGATTCATTTATCCATCCATCAGACATGGGGCACTGAGTATCCTCCTTCTAGCTCAACACTGCTTTTAGCACATATCTGTTTTTTAATCCTCACCTGAGGCTATGTTTATTGATTTTTTTTTTTTTTTTTTTTTGGTAGGGAGAGAGGAAGGGAGAGCGGAGAGGGGGAGAGAGAGAAATAGAGACACAATGTGAGAAAGAAACCTCGACCATTGCCTCCTGTATGCACCCCGACCAGCGATCGAACCCACAACCTAGGTATGTGCACTGACCAGGAATCAAACTCACAGCCTTTTGGTGTAAAGGATCCATGCTCCAAACAACTGGACCACCCAGCCAGGGCTCAGCACGTATCTTGATTAGCACTTTTATTTATAAATTAGCCCTTTTAGCCCACAGAACCTTTGAGGCCAGGGATCCCATTCATCCTGGTACCTCCGAGGCTGACATTCAGTTTGACAAAAAATAAAATGCTTAGCACTGTTTATAATGAATGAAAAGGGGCTGTATACTGTTTACTGCTCAGATCCCCTTCTTCCATAAAATGGGCATCGTATCAACCCACGCACACTGAGCGTTGCAGCCGTACCACTTACTCCGCCGGTAGCAGTGTGTCTTTGCTTGAGGAGCTTGGTTGCCAAAGGACATCTTTACCTTTTTTCACCTTTTTCCCGAGGAAAGGCCTGGGCTTCCAGGTGAGAGGAAGTTCTACACCCCGGAACAGTGAGAGTCTGAAAGAAGACGTGTTGGGGGGGTGGTGAGGAAGGGGGACACGCGTGCATGCGGGTGTAGCTGGTGGGAGGGGCTCCCGAGTTCCTTCTGGAAGCCTGGGAAGCGGGGCAGCGTGGTCATCCCTGCAGCCCTGCGCTCCCAGCGTTCACGTCCCCAGGCACCACACCGGGCTCCTCCAGGCGGATGTCGCAGCTCAGTCTCCCCTCCAGCGGACACGAGAGGTTTTTGTGGAATTCAGACAAGGGCTCCGCGCACGGTGTCAGTGAGCCTGGACTTTGAATCTCAGCTCTGCGATTTTCAACGTTTACTTGATCTAGACGTGTCTCAGTTTTTCCTTCTGTAGTAGGGGTGGTGTAAAAGTATCCACCTTACATAATTCCGTTGTAGAAAAAGAAATAACTGAAATCCCAGATGAATAGGGCATGAGGTAACACATGTGAAGTGTGGTGGCCTTCACACGGTAAGAGATCAGTAAACGCCACCATTCTCCTTTCCTCTGCCTGTTCACCGAGGTTTGCATTCTCTCTCAGCTTGCCCCTTGGGGAACCACTTGGGGAGATGCTGGCTTTGTAGGAGAAAAAAATAAAAGTCGGGTGAGCCGTGAATCCAGGGTCTCTCGACTGTGGCCCTGCAAACATCTGGGTCCTGATAATTCGGGGGGCTGTCCTGTAGATTGTAGGACGTCTGGCAGTGTCCCTGGTCTGCCCCTGTAGACGGCGGCAGCATCTTCCCCTGCCCCCATCTCACTCATGGCGACGTAAAATGACTGCAGACACTGCCGGACAGAGGCCCCTGGCGGTGCACACCCTGCAGGGCTGCTGAACCAGCCAAGTGTCCCAGGCCTGGTGTGGGGGGCAGAGAAGCCTGGGGCGAGAGTGGCCCCTGGAAGTGGTCTCTTTCCTCCTTCTCAAGGGAAACATGCTCCACGGGGTCCAAGTACTGCTGGGGGTGGAGGGTGCCCTGCAGCCCCTGGCTGGGAGGAGGAGAGACTGAAGACCTCCAGGCCCTAGGTATGACAGCCCACATGGGCTTTGTTTCGGTCCCCCTGAGGCCAGCTGCCACATTTGTCACCAGGAGTTCAGGACAGTGATAGGGTAGAGCCTGGTGTTGCTGCCACAATGGTATCCTTTCTATGAGACACCCACGGGCCTCCTGCTGCTACTCGGGCCCCCAGTCCCATCTCCACGCAGCTGCCAGGGTGATTCCTGCAGCGGGCAGCGCTGGTCACGCTCCTCTCCCACTTGGAAGTGTCCAGTGAGTGTCCCGCTGTACGTGGAATAAAATTCGAACTGACCAGGCCCCCTGGGCCTTGGGTGTCCTCTGCCCCCTTCTGTCCTTGCTTCGCGTCACTCGAACCCACTCATGGGACATCTTTCTCCCCCACGAGCCCACCAGCCTTTTTCCTGCCATGCTTTCCCCCTCCGTCTGGCTTTTCTTACACCCGAGCCCTCTGCCCTCTGTTCTCAGGTCAGATGTTGTTTCTCAGGAGAGCCTTCCATTCCCCACTCCCTGACCCCCAACAGCTCTGTCGTAGCACCCTGGTTTTTTCTCCTATAGCACGTACGTGCTGGAATTACTTGATTTACTTAAGTTTATCTCTTTCCCCAGCCAGACAGACAAGTTCTGGGGCTTCATCAAGTGCCCAGTCTTGTCGATCGCTGAATCTCTCACACTCGGGATGGACCAGCAACACGTTTGCTGAACGAGTGAATGGTTTCAGTTTCTCCAGCCTCTCACTGTGTTTTCAAAACACTCTGCCTGAACCCAGAGACTGAGAAATTGAGCAATTTCTGTGGTCAAAATGGTAGACTCCCCAAACATGTTTTAACTTACCAGATCTGTTAAAATATACATTACCTGGGTCCACGGAGCTTTAGTTAAGTTTATTTTCAACCACCCTGTGGAGTGAGCAGAACCAGGTGTGTCTTTTCACCTGTGCATGTGCACGCATGCACGCACATGCGTGGTTGTATTACTTCACGTCATCTTTAAATGGGCTGTGCTGGATTTTCACCTCAGTAGAAGAGTAAAACCTGGGAGTGACATGTGCACTACTACTGTCTGTCACGGCAATGACATCAGCATTCGAATAGCATTTCCAACTTGAGAAGCAGGATGGGCCAGCGTCGAAGCACCACTTACGTCAGACCCTGGGGCCCACTCTGGACCTGCTAGGTCTGATCTGGATGGGGCACTGGGATGTCCACTGAAACCAGCCTGGCAGGAGGTCCCTGCCCCAGGGAGAAGGCCTGTGCTTTGGGTTTGCAGCTGAGTCTCAGGCACCAGCCACCGCAGCGCTCACTGTATGTGTGGCCCTGGGAAAGCTGACTGAGCTGCCTTCACAGAATGGGCCCAATGATGTGGGCCTCCCTGGACGATGCCAGGGACAAAACATGAGTTGTGAAGTCCCCACTCAGTGTTGGGCTCTGTGACTTATAGGTGGTTTGTGAAAACACCGAAGGAAGAAATAATTTTACTTTTCATCACAGGTTTCCCCTATGAGGAATATTGTATCCATTTTATAGATTAAGAAACTGAAGCCAACTCCCTTGTTCAAGGGTGACCCAGGCCCATAGCTGCCACTTCCAGGCTCGGCCCGGGGTTCTGGCTGAGCACTGAAGGCTTTGCCACGGATCTTCTTCCCCAGAGGACCGCTGATGCCCACTCCCAGCCCTGATTCAGCGTTAATGCCCAGGACTCTTTTCAGGAAAACACAGAGAAGAATTGAGTCACATTCCAACAAGAGGATCTCAGCTGCGAGACCGGTGCCCCCTTTCCAACACAGCAGGTGGAAAACGAGCCTGCTGGCATCTTTCGCCACCTCTAGGACCAAGAAAAGACAGAATGATCATTCACTGAAGGGATGTGTGTGTTCTGTCCTAGGGGTGGGACACAGTTCCAATATTCTAACTGCCTTGCCCCCAACCCAGTTACTTTTACGTAACACCAGTGTGAGGGCTCTTCACCACCAGCATGAATATCCTTTCAGCTTTCCCCTTCAGTGCAGGAAATAACTGGGGTTGGGGGGAAGGGGTGAAGCCAAAGGGTCAGCCCATGTCACATGTACTGTAACCTCTTCTTTTTCCTGGACCAATTAGCTGACAGGGTTTGCAGGTTTCCCGCAGCCAAGCTGATCACAATCGCTCCCGGGATCTCTCAGGAAGCAGAGGCAGACATGAATTGATGGAAGTGGGCAGCGTTTTCCTTTCATTATTGGCTTTGCCCGAAAACCCTGTTCAGGAAATTGGTAGGCATTACTTAGCAAGTGCTGCTCTGACCCCAGACTTCCATGGACTCATTGTGAAAACACCCGATGGATGAAACGGGGTGACGAGCTGAGCGCTGCAGGGCCATATGCTGTGTGATCACGAGCGAAGCCCAGAAACCTGCGCAGAAGGGCGGTGTGGGTAACCGTGGACTGCCAGGGCTGCAGAAGACAGTCCCTCATCACTGCCCCTGCATCGTCATGGGAATGTAACTGTTCAACAGAAGTGGCTGCCTGGTGGCTACTGAGAGGACAGTTTATCAGCTCACTTCACAGATGAGGAAATGAAGCCTTAGCCAGGCTGGACGCTCCGTCCAAAACCCCACCGTTGTGATTTATGCCCAGAGTCCCCTGGCCTTCACAGCTGGGTCCTTTCCCTTTGAGTGTCGGATCACTGGATGGAGCCTAGGACCCCCACCCCCACTGAGAAGTTCCTTTCTGCTCTGTTTGGTGAATGTATCCACCGTTTGGAGGCTCAGTTGTGTGTTGTCAGTGTGTTTCCCTGACAGGTGATTTTATATCTTGGATCTCAGAATGCTCAGTGGGTGCTAACATTTCAGAGACCAGATATTTCTCATAGGGTCTCCTGCTGACCACACCAGCTGCTGATAGCTGGGAGCAACTAACTCAGTAAGGCCTCTGTCTTCTCCTTGTCACTTGGCTTGGTGTAGGGCGGCTGTTGTGGAGTCTGAGGGTGCTGGTGCCAGTTCTCACCCACAGTTCTCAGGGCCTGTAAGAGGGACTAGACAGGGTCTCTACGCCAGCGATTTTCAACCTTTTTCATCTCACAGAATGCATAAAGTGCTGTATTTTTCAGACTGTAAGATGCGCTTCCCCCCCCAAATTTGGGAGGAAGGGGGGGTGCATCTTATAGTTCGAATGTGGCTACCTGGCTTGCTGTGGGGGGGGGGCGGTGGTGGAGCAGGGTCACAGGTTATTAAATATTTTACCACATTTTTTGCTTCAAAATATTTTCTGTTTTCCTCCTCTAAAACCTAGGTGCACCTTATAGTCCTAAAAATATGGTAATTATAAAAATTCTGTGGCACAGCAAAAAGATATACTATATTTTTTGCCATTCTGACACCCAACCCTGAAAAATGTATAATTTTAATTCATTCACACTGGATGACTATTATTGTATTGGCTGCTTTCATTTTTTAAAATTTGGCAGTCTAAAGGAAAAGAGGCCGGTGCCCCTGACTGAGCAGTCGGGTGCTGCGTGTTTTAAGAGTTCCGGCGGCGCGCCAGTGTGCTGCGTGCAGCACAGGGGCTGAGAATTGCTCTAGGCAAAGGTTTAGAATCACGAAAATGCATTGATCTTCTCAGAACCTGAAAAAATTGCATTATTCCTTCCTAATTACCCTTTCTGCTTCTTTGGAGACACATTGTTACCTGTGCAGTGTCCCAGGAGCTATCAATTATAGCAGATGAAACTATCAGTTTAAATGGCCCCAGGAACACACAGGTTCCAGAGGTGTGCTATTTTGATCGTTGTCCACAAGGTGGCGATCTCTTCAAGGAAACTGACGCAAAAGTCCGATTCTTAAGCAACTATGATTATTTAAATGTTTATTGGACAACTCCAGCAGGCTTGGCACTATACTAACTGCTTAGAAGGTTTAGCCTCTGCCTTCAAGAGGCTTACCAAATATCTGTCTTCAAAAGTCCCTTGAATTAGACCACTTCTCAGCCTCTCAGTTCAGTTACTATATGCCAGGTACTGAGCTGGGCACTTTATATGTATGTAGTCCTCCCCACAAACCTCTGAGGGATGCGGGGGTCCCGTTTTCAGAAAGGGAAACTGGGCAAGCATTTCAACATTTCGGGACTCCAATGCCACAGAACTAGGAAGCGGCGGAGGCAGCATCCACACCCGAATGAGTCTGTTTTTGCAGTCTCTCCGTCTGCACTCTCCCCCCGCCCCCCTACTGTCTCTCCACCTGCATTGTCTTTCCACCCTGCACTGTCTCTAACCCACCCCTCCCCACCCCCACTGTCCCCTCACTACTGTCTCTCCCCCAACCCCGCGCACTCTCTCTGCCGGACAGAAACTTATGGAACATGGTACTCCCAAGAAGTGGTCCCCAGATGCAACCAGCCCAAAAGCCCTTGGGTATTTTCACAGATGTCACAGCCCCAGGAGATGGTTATGAAGGAAGGCTCGGAGTTTTTTGAGGCGTGCCTCCACCCCCAGAGGGTGACGCCAGGGGAACTGGGCAGTTCTCCCATAAGCCTACCTTTGAGAGAAGGAATCCTGAGAGGTCTTCTGGGCTTCAGCACCAGTTGGCTGTGAACTTAGCATGCAGGCACTGAATTCTTCCTGGTTAGTTCTATGTATTTACACACTAATACAAGTGTGTGTGTATGTATAGTACATACACATCCATATGTGTATAAAATGTAGTGGATACATTGTGTGATGTACATAAATACAGAAGTAGCCATGGTCCCCAGTGGGCTGTAAGCTGACCGGGGGCAGGGTCCACACGTGTTTAATGTACCACACAGTCCATTTTGGACCGTTATACTTCAATGGTAATTCTATGAATGGCTTCTCATGCAGATATATCTACCATTTCCTTCTAAAAATGTTACCATGGTAAGAACACTTGACATGAGAGAGGTCCATGCAATAAATTTTAAGCATACAATACCTTATTATCGACCAGAGGTAAAAACTCCCAGAGAAAAACCAAGGACTAAAGCTTGGTGACATTGATCTTGGCCATGATTTCATGGACAGGCCACCAAAAGCACAGGCCACAGAAGCAACGATGGGCAAGGCAAGCTAAGCAAGCTTCTATACCTCGGACAAGCAACGATGTGGAAGGGCAGCTTACGGAATGGGAGAAAATGCACGTATCGGATCACATCTACCTTTTCTTGCTTTCACCTCTGAAAAAGCTGCTGTAGGCGTGTGTGGGATATCCAGGTTGATCAGGCTGAGATGACCCAGAGCAGACCAGGGGCTGAGGGCTCCGGTGCAAAGCTCCCGGGGGAGAGCGAGGAATGGGGAGCAGAGCAGGGCAAAGGAGGAAGATGGCAAAGAGGACAGCAAATTCAGACAAAGGCCGAGGAGCAGACTTCAGCTGAGCTCATCAGGTAAACTTCGGAAGCAACGCCTTAGATTCTGGGGCGAAAGAGACAGGGATTTCCTACTACTATGCCTGTCAGTCATTTCTTAAGAGCTGCCCCTAGTGGGGAGGGAGAGAGGTGAACCTAACTTCCGAGGATCTGTGGCTCTCCACGTCTGTGAGCGGAGAAAGCAAAAGGGGGCCCATCAGCCAAGGCCCGACTCTATGAGAGCTCTCACTCGGGCTGCGGAGAGCATACAGGGGAAGCCAGGGATCCACACGGGCAGTCCAAGGCGTTGGAGGGGAGTCAGCATCATCTGTGGCACTCAGCATCAGGTCTCGGCATCGAGGCTGGGTTTACGGCAATGGATTCAAGTCATCACAGAGGCCTGTGAGTTGCAGACTTTCCAGCCAGACACAAGCTGCTCTAGTGAGGAACCCAGCAAAGGACTAGCTCACACCTGAAATCAGTGAATTCTACCCATTTATTCTCTGACCCGCAGTCGATTTGCTGAAGATTTAAAATCCTGGGAGGTACTATTCACGTTGCTAAAGTCGGCCACTTTCTCCCGGTCTGGCTGTCTTGGGAAGGAGGAGACACCCCTCCGCTGTTCGGCTGTGACTGGCACTGCCTGCCTCTGCCACCAGACACGCTGGCCACAGCGTGGCAGCTGTCCTGCCAAGGTGGGGGGGGGGTGTTGGGAAGCAGCCAGTTACGCCCAACACCCACTAATGTCTACAGGTATGACCCACTCTGAGCCAGGGCCTGGCGCCCATTGTAAGGTGGTGCGTGGGCTGGGGAGTGGGGTCTGACCTGTGTGGTGGGGTGTTGACCTCCTGAGTCTTGAGTGGCCTCTGGATGTGAAGCCTCAGATCCCCCCTCAGGGGTCCCATCAAGTGCTTTCTGTCTGGGCCACGGTCGAGGCTGGCATGTCTGGTTGGGGGTTTAGGCCAGGGTCAGGACCAAAGACCTACTCACACCCATTGTTCAGAAAGTCCCAAGCCACACATGTGGGGGCGGGGCAGGCTGTAAATGATTCTGAAGGAACTCACACTTCCTGAGGCAGCTGCTGCCGGATCACGTGGGGACCCCCAAACTCTGGGAAGAGCAGACCCGGGAGTGTTTACACATCAAGCGGAAACAGCTCTTCCAGTTTCCTGGTCCACTCTATACTGTCCAGGGCCCGGTGGTGGGAAACACTGAGATCTTAGGGTGCCCTGAACCTGAAGGCAGGCGCTAGTGTCCTTGGGATAATCTCTTCAGGGAGGTAATTCCACCTCCCTCCTCACGTGGGCATTTCCATCAGCTGAAGGCTCACACTCAGCGTAAACTGCTTGAGTCTGCAGCAGCACCCCCGCTGCTGCTGACAGCCCTGTCCAGGTGAAGACAGTCTGGGCAGCACTGTGTGCCGAGGACCCGGGACTGCGTTTCAGGGCCTGTTTTCCTTGACCAGCTGGGCAGCACTGTCCACACAGCTGTGTTAAAACGTGCCGATTGCCCCAATGTATAAGCAGACGGTACAGTAGTGGGGGAGGCAGGTATAAACTCTGTAGAATGAGAGTAACCATGGTGTGTAAACTGACTTTGTTTCTTGATTCGAGAAGGGACTATCCGTCAAGACTGCGACACAGTTGGTGATATTGAGGTGCCTTTAAAGGAGGAAGTACTAATACTAATGGGAGTGAATGTGATTAACAAGGGGTGGGGAGCACTCAGGGCCCAGGCGCAGTGGGTGGCTGACCTGCAGGGCGGTTGGGAGGTGGGGCCCTCTCAGCAAGGAGGCTTGTCATCAGCTCCTGGGACAGGCTTCTCTGAGGAAGCGACCCAGGAGCAGAAACTCGGGGAGCGATGGGCGTTACCTGGGGCAGAGGAGATAGATGGGGATTAGGGAGATGGAGAGGTGCAAAGGCGGTGGGTGAGCTTGGCCTCAGCTGGAGGCGTTCCATGAATAGAAGGGAAGGGGATACTTGTAGGGAGCATGACAGGGAGTTGACGCCGAGGGTCAGGAAGGGGCAGCCCTCTTGCCCATAGGAAGTTCTGCTTTCCTCCTGTGGACGTGGGAAGCCCTCAAAGAGCTTGGAGCAACAGAAGAACCACCCCTCTTGCTTGCTCTGGGGTGGAGCGCCCTCTCCCGGCGGAAGCCCGTGCTCTGAGGGCTGCTGTGGCGTCCAGGCTGCTGGCTGGTGCCTCAGCGGCAGCAGCTCACTGGCGCTTCCAGCCAAGCCGCCCACTCTCTTGACTCTCTCCTGCTCCAGTGGAGGGAACTCTCTGCCCAGCTGCCTTCTCCTGGGCAGCTCCATAGCCCGTGGTAGTCAGAGTCACCTCCCTGCCCCACCCCGTCCCAAGAGGGAGAATCTGGTCCATCCGATGACCCTTTCCTCTCCTGCAGGACTGCCTGCTCCCCCCAACTCCAGAGATTGGTGCCTTGGGCTACCTTCTTCCTTCCTGATGTCGCATCCCAGGTGGCTTATCCTATAGCAGGAACATGTAACCATTCTCTACTGAAACAGGATTAGTATTCTTCTTATTAATGCAACAGCTCACGTGAGGACTGTGTTAAGTATTTGCATGAATTAGTTCATTTCATTCTCATAACAACCATGTCTGAGTCTACTCCTCCTCCTTTCCCAGGTGGGCTGTGAAACAGGCTGGGAAAGTTTGCGTAAATCACCCGAGCTAAGGGGCTACTACCGAGCAGAGCAGAATCCGAGTGCTGCTCGGACTGGGGTTCTTGAGCACTTGCTGTGCCGTCTCATCGAGAGGGAGACGCCAAGGCTGAAGCTTCCCCCCTCCCCACCAGTGTCCAGCATCTCCCACGGCGATTACTCTGCCTGCACCAGTCAGATCCTCTAGCCTCCTGGTCCCAGGCCTCCCAGTTCTGAGCCCCACGGGACGGTGTGTTCGGTGATCTGGGGTCACAACCATCAGTCCCTTTCAAAGAACTAGATGCCTGAGGCCTAGACACAGATGGGACCCTCTGGCTTGGAACCACTTGCTCACTTTCAGGGTGATAATCTGTCAGGGTCAAGAAGAAGAAGAAAACGGAAGAATCAGAGGAATTAGCAAATTGATGTTTGAGGTCCAACTGGGGGCGGGCCATTATTTGTGAGTTAAGTTTGTATCACTTAGATCGCTTTGCAGGCAGGCAGGTCGGTATTAGGAATGGCCAGTGTTTATTTGCACAGATGGAGTGGGGAAAAACATGTTTCCTCGGGGCCGCATTAGCCCAGCTGATGGACTGATAAGGGAAGCCACACCATCTGCCGGCAGCCGAGCCTCGGAGTACTTTGGGGAGCATCGTTAACCACATTTATGACAACAACAGAGGAAATGGATCATTTTGGTTTCTCCCCCATGCAGGCTCTCTAGTCATATTTAAAACCAAATGTGGGCCCCTCTTTCTTGCCTAGAGCCTCCCCATATGTACCTCACCTTCCAGGCTGTATTTACTTCCAGGAGTACTGGCTGATTTGAGCTGTTTATGTCTTCCAAGATGCTGGGCTTACATCATGGGGTATGATCGCTTATCTGATGAAGAAGGCTTCTGAGGCCTCTTTGCAACTGAGCGAAGAGGAAGTATTAGCAAGTGTGTAACAGAGATGCTGAGAAGCTACGAGCCCAGGCGTCGGAAATAGATGTTGGGACGCGTCATCCGCATGTTCTTTGGGAACAAGGAGGGGAATCCATGCAGTCCCTGAGGGGCCCGGGTGGTTCCTCTCCGACTTAAGCTCCCGAATCCGTATCTGCGTGGGGCAGGCGAGGCGGGTGGGGGTCAAGTCCTGGGCAGCATCTCAGGAGGCTCCCCCCTCGGCGGGGATTCCTCGGCAGGGGGCCCGAGTGCCCATCCTGACATGTCCTCTTCCTGCCTGGGTCACTTTGGCGGGTCTCCTGGTGTCTCTGAGCCTTGGTGAGCTTTTGTAGGGTGGGGAGAATAGCCTCTTGAGTCAGCATTGTTTGACTGCTACCAGTGTGCCGGGTGCTGACTAGCTGGGTGTGATGGAAAGACGTGGCCCTCAAGGAACAAACTGTCAGGTGGAGGGACACTGGGCGTCACCCACTGGTGAGCGAGGCTGTCAGGGCAAGAGATGATGTCAGTGTGGGAGGGAAGGGATGGGCAGCTCAGGGATTTGGGGGATAAAGGAGGAATAAAGCTGTAAACATGGAAATAATAAAGTGCTTTCACCACCAAAATGCAGATTAAATTTGGACTATGTCTGCTTTTGATGATGTCTTGGCCAGGATGGGTTACATCGTGCTGCAGTAACAAAGCCATGCAACTCAGCGGCTTTACATAATACAAATGCGCTTTTCTTCCCTAACACTCCATCCAGTGCAGCTGGCTCTCGAGGGAGAGGGACGGTCTCTGTCTGTTGGGGTCACTCAGAGAGCAGTGTGACGAAGGCTCTGCACCCACGGGGGAGTCTGTGACCCCAACAGCAGGAGGTGAATCTCTGCACCGGCCCTTAAACTTCAGTCTGCTGGACACATTCTCATTCCCACTCACCCTGCATGGGCCAAAGCAAGTCACATGACCGTGCCTAGCTTCCAAGGGTCAGAGGAAGGTAGCCTCACCACGGGCCTGAAAAAGAACAAGAAAGTTGAGAACAGCTGCAGTATTTTATTCAGATATTTTCTATAGAAATGTAGTTGGCTTGCCTAAGAGTTGAAAAGTGAATTTTTTTGAAATCATATAGTATCGTAACTATACTTAAGACTCAATAATACCATCCCTGGGTGTATGTATTCTCCTGGAGAAATTCTCTAATATCGTGGACCCCAACCTTTTTGTCACCAGGGACCGGGTATGTGGAAGACGGTTTTTCCATGGACCGGGTTGGGGGGTGGTTGGGAGGTGGGGTGGGGAGACAGGAGGATGAGCCCAGATGGTAATGCCAGGGATGCTTCACTTGCTGGCCTGGCCCACTGCTCACCTTCTGCTGTGCAGCCCAGTCCCTAACAGGCTAGAGACCGGTACCAGTCTGCAGGCACACAGCCCCGGGGCTGGGACCTCTGCTCTGTTATACCTGCTAGGGTGAACATTGAGGCACTGTCTTAGTAAGGAACTGGAGTCTTTCATTTCCCTAGAGATGAAAACCCAGCTTGGTCAAAATGTGGTGGACACAGACTACAGAATATCATGGGAGGCAGAAAAATGCTCTTACTCCTCTAACCCTCTAACCCCCTAACCCTCCAAAAAGCCCATATCCCAATCCCTGGAACCTGTGAATACGTGACCTTGTGACAAAGGGGAATTTAAGCTGCCGATGGAAGTAAG
This sequence comes from Tonatia bakeri, assembly GCA_004024845.1. NCBI lineage: Eukaryota > Metazoa > Chordata > Mammalia > Chiroptera > Phyllostomidae > Tonatia > Tonatia bakeri. Next base: position 70,841 of record PVIA01003170.1, on the reverse strand, counting down.
GTTGCTGATCAGTTGATTTTAAAACAGATTATTTTAGATTGCCAGGTGGGCCCACCCATCGCCCCCACAAGGGTCTGTGAGTGGGGAAGGAGGAGATAGATGAACCGCTGTCGGAGTGCTGTGGTATGAGCAAGACTTGACCTTCTAGGATGGCTTGGAGGATGGAGGAAAGGGCCCCAAGCTAAGGATGTGGGAGGCCTCTCGGAGCTGTAATGGCCAGGACACAGGCTCTCCCCTGGAGACATAGTGCCTGCAGAGCAGATTCGCGCCCAGGAAGGCATGCAGCTCTGCCGGTTTCTTGCTGTGAGCTCAGGCAGACTTATTCCAGATTTCTGACCTCCAGAACTGCAGGGTAATGCATCTGTATTGTGTAAGCCACTAAGTCTGTGGCAATTTGTTGTAGCAGCCGTGAAACTCATACACATACCATGCGGCACGCTAAACAAACTAAGCCCAAGATGCAGCAGCCTGTATGGATTTTATATAGATTCTGAGAGAAGAATCAGGAGCTGGTTTTGAGGTAAACACGCATGCACATACGAAGACATAAAGCACGCAGTTTACAAGGTTGTGACTGTACTAAAGGGCACACGTTACGCACTTCGCGGTGAGGTTTGTGGAGGGAAGGGAGAGCGGGCTGGGAGTCTGGGGTGAAAGGGGAAGAGCAAAAAGGACAGGGGCTCCCACTGGCAGGAGGAGAGTGGGCCGAACCGAGGGGTGTGATTTCACACAGACCTTTAAACTTCCCATTTCGGTTGCAGAGGGCTGAGTTACAGGGCCTTTTAGACACCGTAAGTCCCAATTGTTTGCTTGGCCTGGAGAGGCAGTTAGAATTAGTAAAAACCCTGGATTTTGGAACACTAAAGAGAGACAATAGCTGTCTTCTACATGTGTGCCCTTTGGCACCGTGTAAGTCCACGGGTTCAAGGACAGGGTCTGTTCCTTCCACTGCTACAGCGCTGGAGCCTGGGGCAGTGCCTGGCGCACAGTAGGCTTTCTGGAAACAATTGTGGAGTGATTGAATGACTGGGCGCTGCATGGGAGACTCAGCTAGTGAGTGAGCGGATGTTCAGACTCAAGGCAAAGCTAAGAAGTGGTGTTAGTTGTCAGATACTTTTGACTGATTTAACAGTTCATGCCAAGCTCTCACCAAGCACCTGCTAGGTGTTGGACAGTTATTATATGTTGTAGGGAGTTAAAAGAAAGAAAGCATACAATCTGTTTTATGTCATCAAGAGGTTGTTTAAAATGTAAACAGGTAACGTCTTCCACACAGGAAACGGTATGAGCAAAAGCCTGAGATTAAGAATGAAGTAGTCAATGATGAAGTCAGGATGACAAAGAACATTCTAGAAGTTAAGTACAGTACTTCATTCTCCCAGCTGTTTGAAGTGCTCACCAGGAGTATTTGAATTAATGTTCAGCTCAAGGAAACCCTCTTGATTTTGCCCATCCGACTTTGAAGGCCAGAGCGAAGTGGGACTTGGAAAACAGCACAGGGCACTTCAGAGCTGAGGGGCAGAGGGGGAGGTGGGAAGGAGAAGTGCCTTAGTCCTGGCGGCCAAGGTGGGAAGGCAGGCTGCTTTCGAGGACAGGACAGGCCTGCCTCTCCCTGGGCCTGGCCTGGAGGCAACAGCTGAGTCAGGGGGGAGGGGCCAGCTTCTCCCGCCTCTTCACCAACTGGCCTTCGTCAGGCAGCTCTGATGAGCCCTGTGGCCTGGTGAGTTTTCCTCTTGGAAAGAATTGGGGGAAGTTGAGGCCCATAGATAAGGAGGCAGATCTGTTACCTTGGCCCCAGCTCTTGGCAGGTCCTCTCCAGGATTTCCCTGGGCCATCTGAGCATCATGGGGAGATGAGAGGTCAGGCGTGGGCTGGGTGGGAAACTCTGGAATCTCCAAGGCAACCATGGTAACGGAGGGAAGAATACAGGCCTCTGGTGATCCGCCAAGATCTGTACTTTTGGTTAGTGATCAGGACTTAGACACTCTTTCCATTTGGGGGAAAATGTGATTCTGTAAAGAAAGCACCTCTCCTCAGATTGCATTTATGGGTGCCGAGGAAAGGCCAGGCCTGGGGCAGACGCATCTGAGATTTTGAAAACAGGCGAAAACAGAAACAAAACTGCCCTCACTCTTTTCTCCCAGTTACTAAAATTGGCTTTCCCTTTAAATCCTCCAGGGTTCTATTTCTGCCTCCTTCTGAGGAGAAATCTTTATTTTTATCACTCTCAATCTGCAGTTCCTCACTACTGGGGCAAGTTTGTCCCTCCAGAGGACAGTGGGCCATGTCTGGATTCACTTGTGGTTGTCACAACTGGGAGGCACTATTGGTGTCCAGCAGGTCAAGGCCAGGGATGCCATTGACCTTCCTAGGGTGCCCAGGACAGCCCGTCCCACAAAGAGTCACCTGACCCCCAGTATCAATAGTGCGACATCGAGAAGCCCTGCTTTAAATCTTGCTAATCTCTGTGACACCCTTTCTGACCGTCTTCATTCCTATCTCCATTTGTTCTAGCTTCTCTCCCAGCCCCCAGATCCCGTTCTGTTCCTGCTCGATGACAGCACTTTGTCGCATGCAGGCTCCAGGCATGTGCATGTCGTGTTTAAAGGGACGGCAGAAAATAATAGAAACAGTCATCGTAGTGACGGTCATGGCATAACCACTCTTGTGCCGAGAGCATTAGTAAGTGTGACCGGTATTGCTCTGCGTGGCCCTCACCCAAACGACTCTCTGACAGAGGTGCTGTCCTGTGCCCTGGTTACCTGTGAGGGCCACAGGGCTCAGAGGCCATGCGTTCTTGCTCCGGGCCGTAGAGTGGTGGAGCGGGTCCCACTTCCTGGCCTGTTGGGCTGTGCATCCTTCTTTGTTTGCCTCCCCGCAGCCCCTTTGCTTCATGTACAAATGAATTGGCACTTTTTAAACCTTCTTTCCTCTCACCTGCACAGACTTCTTTCCTATGTCCCTCCCACATCGGTCTTTTCTCAGTCCCTCTCCAGTGGGTGTGTATTCAAAGCCAGAGGGGACCTTGGAAGCCATGGGCCAGGAGATTCTGTGGGAGCACAGGTCAGAATCTGGAGTACTTAGGAGTGAATTATCCTGGGGCCCCTCCCAGGAATGTACTGAGCTAGACTGTTACTCTAGCCCCTGGGTAAGCGTGTGTTTTAAAAGCTGCAAAGGGGATCCTGAGCTGTATGCCCCTGACCTAATAAGCTACTAGCAGAAGGGGAAATGGAGGCTCACCGAGGGGAAGTGAGCTGAGACCAGCACCCAGGTTTCTGGATGGCCGCTCCAGGTCTTGGTACCCAGGGCGAGGCTACTGTGTTCCCATGTCTCTCCCCAGCCACAAATGGAAGGGAAGCTGAATAAACATTTCCTGGCTGAGTGATAACCAGAAAAAGAGTGTTAAACAACAACATTTTTGTCATGTTTGTCTTCTTTTGGACACACCCCCACCCTCAATCTTGCAAGTTTTAGCATTCTTTCAGGTAATGTTATTTTGTTCATAGCTCATCATTTTAAACGTCATTCTTCCCATTTTCTCCTGAATTTAATGTAGTGCATTTCCCTTGCCACTCCTGAAAAATGTTTATTTTCAGTCCTTTTGAAATCTTTCAGATTCCTGAGGCTAATTAGACTGCAAGAAAAATCAGGAACATTTGTTGGTTGTCTCCTGCACGTCAGGAGCTGTGCTTTGCTGCTTTGCTACTTTGCACACGCGGCTGCTCACGGGTGCCACGGCACTGCAGCAGGGGTTTGTACTGATGGGGATGGGACTCAGAGAGGCTAAAACAAATTGCCTAAAGTTGCAGAGCCAGTAAATGCAGGTGATGGACTTAACTCTGATGACAAAGCCTTATGATTATCTCATTATGGTACCAAAGTCAGGTTCTTTAAATCGTGCCGATGACCCCCAGGTCTCCCCTTAACTCTGTGTTTTGATTCTAACTCTAGTATTAATATTGGTTGAACGTGCTCTGAACGATGCGTGATTATTTTCCGAAAGAAGGCAATCTGTGTCAGCCAGAGGACAGCCGGGGAAAAAGAAACCCTTCCAGGTCCTTCACAGGAGGCGATGCGACACTGCGAACTGGTTGCACGGAGCATGGAAGAGCTAAGAAACTAAACTGGAGATGAGATAACCCAGAGATCAGAACAGCTCCCCACCCCAGCGGCTGGCAGAATGAGGATGAGGTGTTGTCCCCAGAAGCCAGGGTGTGGTGGACAGCGGAGCTCCTACTGGAACAGAGACAGATGGGCAGACACCAACCGACCCCGGCCTCTCTCTTTAGTGCCTGTGCCTTATTTAATCCTTCGCCAGTGTCCCCTGTTGGTGAAACCTCTGTAGGAGCCAGAAAGCAAAGGAACGTGGGAAATGTAATTTCCTAAAATGCAGAGGCGAGCAGGGAGTGGCGGCGGATGGATATAGAAGTGGCAAATAACCAAGGAAGCGGGCGTAGCCGAGCTTTCCCGTCATCTCTCTGCAGAATGGAAGCAACCCCTGCAGTCGCTGGAGCTTGGCAGAGTCCAGTTCCAGTTCCAGTCTTGCCTTTTCTGCAGATGTCAACTGAGCCTTGGTGGCCTCACCTTGAATAAGGGAGTGAAAATCCTTCCAATGTCAGAGCATTATTGTCAAGGTGAGAAAGGTAGAGAGAGCTCAGTTCATAACACAAAATTCACTAGTAGAAAGCATTTCTACTGAATTTAAAAAAAAACAAACCTGTAAAACTGGGATTCAGCTGCAGTGGGTTTTGTTGCTGACGCTGATGTTGCGTTGGGCGGGGGACCAAAGGCTGCAGTGCAAGTGTCAGGAGCAGTGAGCAGGTAGTGAGGAAGTCCCTTCCCTTCCTCTGCAGGCAAGCTCAAAAGGCCTTTTAAATCAGGGATTCAAGGAATTCTGCTGTCTCTTTTCTCTATGTTTCCTGTTACCTCCCCTCCCGACACACACACACACAAACACACACACACTCATCCGTGCACACTTATTAGTTTACACCCTTGTAGACACTGAATCCTGTAACATTCTCTGTACCTGAGTTCTTTCACTGACACCTTACGCTGCCTACTTTTCCTTCTGGGACCCCGGGGACGTCTGACTCCAAGCTCGCTGAGGAGGGAACTTCCTGACACTGTAATTCAAACTCTCATTCTGTCGGCCCCAGAGAGACACAGACAGTCTGACCTACTGGTGAGGTCACCCCAAGTGCGAGTTTCTCGAGGATGCGTGTTCTTGTCCAAGAACAATACTCTTGCTGGTGACCCCGGTTTATGGTAAGGATGGAAATGATTCATTAGCGCTGGAGCAGACGTGCTTGGGACAGCTGAGGCAACCGGGGGCATTTCAGATTCTGCTCGGTTCCCACAGACAGGCTCGGCAAGGCGTTTTTCAGCCTCCCCGATTGAAAGTTCTCTTTTGAACAGAGGTGCTCGTCCTTCCTCAGGGAAAGGTGAGATGTTTCTGGAAAGGGACAAGTGAAGCAAACAGAGAGAGGCAGCCGGTTAAAGCTGGTTCAGACAGCTGACGCTCGGACAGACCAGCGGCACGCCAAAGGCCATGGGAGAGAGCGCCTCAGGTCTGGGACCTGGCCAGTCAGACAGCAGCAGAATCTCTGTTTGAATGGAAATTTTAAGCAGCCATTCTCTCCTTTGCTAATTCAATTACTATTTAGCGAGTGCATACTGTGTGCCAACCTATATTCCGAGCTAGGGACATAGCAGTGAACAAAACAGACCGACGTCCCACCTTCGTGGAGACTGGTGGTAGAGACAAGCAGTACACAAGGTGAATAATGTATTTTCATGCATTTGATGTTTGTAAGCACTGGAGCAGAGAAGGGAGGCAGGGAGGGTCACGTGGTAGTCTCCCTGAGAGGGGGGCGTATGGCTTTGGATAGGCAAACAGAGCGTGACTCTGGGTGGAGAGGGCATATCCGGTGGAGGGAGCCCCAAGGACCATTCCAGGGTGAGAAGGCCAGTGTGCTCCTTCCTAAGGTGCCACATCTACTGCTGGTACTTTGTGCCAAATAGCAGCAAACTCGATGAACTATAGGCTAGAATTAAAGAGCGTGCTTCTAAGTTCATTTCAGACAGGAGTCTGTGGGTGGAAGTTGTTCAGCTTATAGGATGTCAGGGCTGCCTGGCCTTAGAAGCCACTATAGAGATTAACATTTGTTGGGAACTGCCCTGCCTGGTTTCAGAAGCTGTAACCCCCTCCAAGACTAAGGCTGAGGGAACGACCTTAGAACCCTAAGCTAGTAAAGAGACAAGCTTATCTCCCTGGCAGGAGCACCACTTCTGCTCCTTTTACTTCACCCTGCCTGGTCCCCAATGCTTGGTCGGTTAGCCAATGATGGGTAAGATTCCCCAAGGGGGGAATGACCTAAGATAGGCATGATCACGTGGGAGTCCCCCAAGGAAGGACTTTGGGGGCTACAGTAAAAGGGGGTGATGGACCCTCGCCCCTTAGCTTTGACAAAGCCTGAGTGCTCATGGTCTGCGAGAAAATCTCCTAATCTCTTGGCTGCCTTAGTTCCCTTGCTCCACCTAAGCCTGAAACAATGATAGGGTGGTACAGCCCTGTGCTGGAAAGGGCAGGTTCCCTGGGTGATCAATCCTAAGAAAGAATATGTAAAATCCTGTGAAACCTGCTTTGTTTAGAATGCTCTCAATTGAATGAGAAGGGTCCAAGGAGGAAGTAAGTTTGTTCCTCAAAATTTTACAGCTCTTTGACCCTGACTCAAAATAGGCCGTCAGAGTTCCTTGTTATTTGATCCATACTTCCTGGCAATGAGTAATGAGCTTTACCTGACTTCCTGTGTAAACCAACCCAATAAAAGCCTTTGAGGAAAAGGCTCTTGGTCCTTCTCCTTTGAGAGATCGGCCACCTTTCCTCCCCAAGCAGATCATGTCTTGGTAAACTTATTCTTATCCGTGGCAGACGGGGGACTCTGCAGGCAAAGCTCCCCCACAAACATTGACATTTCCAGCTTTTCCTAACATTTCATTTTCTTCCTGGGACAGAAACATACAGCTCCACTCACCCCACCGAACCCACAGGAGTCCTCATCCATCTCCAGTTCTGCGTGGGTGAAAGGACCGTGTAGAGCAGAACAAGCACCGAGAGGGGCGGTTGCTTTGGAGGTGACACACAGCAGAGCAAGACCCTTGGGGAGTGGGGGGGAGCCCCACAGGATAGAGATGTCACTTGAGGCTGCCTGTTGGTGGCAGTGCTGTGGAGCCCTGCCCAGAGCCCCTTTGTCAGACAAGGGGCCCTTCCCCCAGCTCAGTAAGGCAGCTGCTCGCGGTTCTCATCTGCCCCTGTTCTGGAGAACTTCCTCCCGCTGCTGAGAGCTGCCTCACCCAGGAAGCTTCGCTCAGAGGAGAACAGCCCACAGCCAGAGGCTGGCAGAGGCAGGAGGACCACAGCCCCTTGCTTCCAGGAAGACAGCCCAGTGGCGTGACGTGTGCCCCAGGGCCTCCCTGGACCAGGCCGTGGGGGCTGGAACTTACTGGAGACCCCGTCCTCATCCATCCCCTTCCCTCCCTCTCCTGCCTCACTCCCCATTCATAGGTTTCTCCAGAAGAGAACACCTTCAACACACATTGTGCAATTGATCCCAGTCTCGGATCTGCCTACCCTACTGACAGCACCCTTTGAATTATATTGCCATGTCACAAATTACCCCAGGTTAGCAGATTGCAACAAAAATAGACATTTGTGACCTCACACGGTTTCTGTGAGTCAGGAACCTGGAAGCAGCTTAGAATGTCTCACGAGGTGGCATTCGAGACATGGATCCATAGGTCGGCCAGGGCGCAGCCTGAGGGGAGAACAAGGTTTCGCATCCGGTCTGGACTGTACCATCCTTCTCAACCGGCATACTGACCACGGGAAGATGACATTCCGAGTGCCAGGGCAGGCACATCTGTTTTCAAGGTTGTTCATACCTGATGGGCACATCAGTGCTGGCCGCAGGCTGGAGCTTTCAGTTCCTCGCAGGGTGCGGACCTCTGCCTGGGGCGGTTCGTGTACCAGGGAGAGGCTGTTGCTCCCTCTGGGAGGAGTGATGTCAGAGGGGCCTGGGGGAAGCTGCCATGTTTTTTAACAGCCTTGCCTCGGAGGCATCTGCTGTCATTCCTGCAGTGTCCTGCTGATGACACAGGCCAGCTCTGTTGGTGATCAGAGGGAACTACACAAAAGCATGACGACCAACCAGGAACTGAGGCTCTTTGGGCGCCTTCTTGGAGTCTGGCTACCACACCCCGAAAGGGGCTCCGAATTGTCATGATTCCTTTGATCTTGAACTGTTGGCCCCTCCTTCTGGCTTCCTGTGTATTTTCCAACAGTAAGATTCAGCACCCTCCCCCAACCCCACACCAGTCCAATGACATCTTAAATCCTAGTCTGGGTGACTCTGAAACTGTTGGTTTTAACCAGAAAGCTTAACTGATTGCTCCATTTTTACTAAAAGAAGTAACTGTATGAACAAGACCTTCTGTTTTGATGGCTGTGCAAATACATCATCACCCGAAATGTCATCTTCCCATGGTCCGCATGCAGGATGGGAAGGATGGTGCAATGCAGACTGCATGTGAAACCTTATTCTCCCCTCAGGCTGCTGCTTTCAGGAACATTCAGTTTAGGCAACATGAAGTGACTGGCGGGTAAGTCATGCAGGACTGAGGAGTGGGGGACTGGAGCCAGGAGCTGTATTTCTGCTTTAGGTACGTGTCCAGCACACAGATACAGAGGAATGCTGTTAATTTATTGTGAAATAGATATAACTCATTTTCATATTGCTTTATCATTTTCTCCTCTTTCAGGAATCTAGGGAAAGGGTTACAAGGAAATCATGACAGAAATCTGGTGTGGGGGTGGAGACAGGGTCTCTAGCATTGCTCTTTGGCATGAATTATAATTTGTAGCATACACAGTGTGTGTGGGTTTGGTTTCTATTTGTGGGTATTGATCTTTAATTTCCTCCCCCTTCCCCCCATATCAGATCAATGCCTCATAGTCCCCACTCTCCGATTTGCTGGGAAGAGTCCCTGAGAAGTGAAACAGTGGCACCCTTCTGTTTCACTCTGTTTTCCTTTTACCTGTTTGCTGTGTGATCTCAAACCAATAAAGTGACCTCTCTAAGCCTCTACTTTCTCATCTGTGGAAAATTAACACCTAAATCCCAGAGTGATTTTGAGGATTAAGTGAGATTCTGCCTGTGTCAGCATAGCCCAGCAGTGCTCTATCGTGGACAGCTGGACATAAGTGGAAGCTGCCACATTTGTTGTCCATCCTCCATAAGACCTTCCTCAGTCACATCATGTGGACCTGAAAACAGTGGCTGTGCATCGGGGCATAGCAGGACTCCCCAGATCCTGGGCATTTTTACTTTGCTCTCAGCTATGTGTGGCACAGTTCCTATGGATTTGCAAGACCTAATTACATCCGACTCATCCCAACTCTGAGTTCAGAGATGTCATGTTGATAGCTTGAAATCGGCCATGCTGAGAATATTTACACCATGGGAAGAGGCCACAGTTGGACTGTTTACGTCTTGGCTCTATAAGGCAGAACTCCTCCTATCTAACCAGTAATTAATGATTTTCCAGCACATATCTTCTCAGGACTGCTCCTTCAGAAGAACAATCCTAATTGCTGGTCTGCCTTGCTAGTCCTGCACGCCCCCCCACAAATGCCTCTTCAACCATTTCTTTTATTTTCTCTCCCTCTTAAACCTCCACAGAGCTATTTTATTTTTCTAGGCCACTCTCCTCCTCTCCATTTTTTTGCTTTACTGTGCTGTCAGGAAATACTCCCAAAGCACTGATTTCATCGTGCCCAGAGAGTCCTCCTCGCAATTGTCCACAGCATCTGTCCTATAGCGATGGTGTGCCGGCGATTGCTCGGAAGTGCGACCTTAAATCTCCTGTCTACTCCCTCCACTCGATGGGCCCAGTGTCTGTAGCACGTGGGAATCTGTGCAGAAGAAACAGGGGCTCTACCCCAAGACCTCAGTTTCAGTCCTAGCTCTGTCTCCTCCAGTGGGGTGAGCTCGGGAAAATTACTTCCCGAAGGGTTACTATGGGATTAGAAGTGCTAATGGGTTTTCAGTTCTAAGAACAGTGACCGACATGCAATCAGTGATCAATAAATGTCTTGTCGTTATTATCCTACTCAACTCACCAGTGTGCCACCTCCCTCTGAACCTCCCCAAAGTCTTCCCTGTTCCACAATTACGTCATGCTCGGTAGGACTGGATGCTGTTTTCCAAATTAAGGATGTCCTTTCATCTCCCCTTCCCTCTACAAGTTCAATCACCATTTAAGGTCAGAGTTGAGCCTTAACTCACCCAAGAAAGCCCTCCCTAACTTTCCTAGCCCCCTTCACACCTCCCTGCCTGAGAAAGGAGCTGCGGTTCCAAGGGCGATCACATAGTCAGGGCCTGTTCATGGTGGGTCGGCGTTGTGTGGGCAGAGGGACACGGCAGCTCCCACCTTTCTGCAGGTCATCAGCTCACGGTCAGAATGTGGCTGAGTAAAGGGCCCATCACAGTGCAGCTCAGAGAGGGAAACGGGGAGAGTGGGGCTGGGAAGCACAAGGGAGAGGGGCATCGCATTCATGCATGTGGATGTCAGGGAGGGTGTCCCTGCGGAAATGACACATGAATTGAGGGGACTGAAGGGTGTGGACGGTATCCAGATGGAAATGGGAAGTGGTGCGATAGGATTTGGATTGTTCCAGAGAAAAAAGGGCATGTAAAGAGGCCCAGTACCTGGAGACACCATGACGACACAGACGCACTGGAAAGAGTTCTCTGTGCCTGGGATGCAGAGTCTTGAGGCTGAGTCACCAGGGCCTTGCCTGAGCCCTAAGAAGTTGAGGTGTTGTCGTGAGGACCACAGACGGTGTGCAGAAGAATGGCCAGATCAGATTTTTATTCTTACGGATGGCCGTTTCGCTGATGGTGTTTCTGGGTTACCCACACTTACACCCATAAATGGAGCAGCACTTCTCTGGTTCTCAACGTCATCTTCTCTAAAATAGGGTTTTGCTGAGCGTGCTATAGGAGACAATGTGTGGGAAAGCACTTCAGAAACCCTTAAAGCTGTCTGCACATGAGGGGGATAATTATTAATTTTGGATGGAGGGCGTAGCCTTGTGTATCCTGAAATACTGGAAAAAGCTGAGTTCACACCCGAGCCTTCTCATGAGTTGGGAGAGGAGCTACCCTTCAATGCTGATCTCATTATTTCCATTTCACAGATGAGGGTGATACCTAATGCGTAAGGTTCTGAAGAAGAAGCATTTAGAGTGTACGATTCTAGGACACAGAGTGGTGTTCAGTGAGCGTTAACCTTTACACACACACACACACCACATCTACACTCCAACGTACGTTCCTTACATAAGGGCAAAACATAGGTGTATCTTACAACAAAACAAAACTAAAAAGTACCTAACATACAACTGAGCACATAATAGCAAATTATAGTGTTAAAGTGGAATAACAATTTTCTCCCCTGCTATGCTTGGAATTAGACCAACTAAGTCAAAGCTGTTGTCTTCAGTTTCTCTCGCCTCCGGTGCACACTTGGACACACGCACACACACACACACACCCCTTTTTATCAGGCTTCTCCATGCATTTGTCTTTGGGGTGATGGTTTAGATTTCTTAATATATATAAGTTTCAGGGTCCCTCCCACACGTAACTGCTCTGAAAGCAAGCAGAGGCCCACCCTGACCTCCTCCCTGGCCCTTTGGCAATGGACAGCCCTGGGTCTCCAGGGTAACTGTAAGCAGCAGTAAGATACACTCTGAAGTTCGAGATTCAAGTGGGGTTTCAAGAAGGCGTTCTCAAGTTTGCAAAATGTTGCCCAGGCTTTCCTGGGACCCAGGAAACCGCTGGTAATTTTAGAGCTTTCTCCTTTATTGCTAGGGGTTTTCCACTGAATTACACATACAGTTTGGCACACATACTGCAAAATATATGGTTTTCATTTTCTGCAACTAGATAAGCCTAGAGCACAAGGGATTAATTAAAAACAACAGGCTGATTCCTCTTCCCACATCTAGTACTAGGAGCAGCTTAGCATATTAATCTTTGGTTTGTGCTCATTAACATAACTGGAGGAGTGCCGGTCCTCTCCTTACAGGTGAGAGACCACGGAGAGGATGGAGGGAAACTAGGGCGTACCAGAGAGTGATGAGGGTCATCGGCAATAACGGTCAGCTAGATGCATCAGGTTGGGGGCCTCCAGTTTTGTTTCGAGTGTGATATCTTCTGAGCTGCGGTTTTCCATGGGGCTGGCCTTTGTGTTGGAAATCTGACATTATTTAAAAGTTGGCTAAGGAGTACCTCCTGGTGTTGTATCAGTCAGTCAGTCCTGCCTCTGCAAAGCCTCCAGCATACTACAGAGGAGGGCTCTGGCCTGTCTGTAGTTCACGGAGAGGCAGGGGAGTCCGTGATGGCCTGTGAGTTTGAGAGAAACTGAGTGGAGGTACAGGCTATAGACACGGGGCTCCCTGTGTTTGTCCTGATGTCTCTTTTCTGCTGTTATCATCGGCCACCTGATGGGGACATGCCCTAAGGACCTGGGCTTGCCCGCCTTGCCTCCCATGGTCCCTCCTCCTTCCCACCTTCGACAGTGATTGAACACATGCTCTGTCCGAGGAGCTGGCCAAGTGCTCACTCTCTAGTTGGGGAGATAATCCTTAAACCTAGTGCTTTCGTTATAGCCACGTGTAATTATTGTGATTGATCGTGATCTGCCTGGAGTTCCAGAGTGTGGACAGGGAGCAGGGGGACTTTGTGCTGAAGGGACAAGGAGAGCCTCTAATGGGAGCAGTGGATGGAGGAAGGGCCTTGGCCGATGGAAGGACAGGAGGAGTACGAAGGGGGTGTTTCACCAAGAAAGGAAGGTAACTGGTTGGAGAACTCAGACCCAAGTTCAACTTTGGGAGTAAGCACAAGATAACATTAGTAAACTCTTGTTTCATGTGTCAGTTGGCAGAGAGGTTTGCTTTCTTCAAAGAAATTCCCTAAGGCTGGCAAGAGTAAAATAAAATGTCTGCATTCAGACATTAAGAGGGGGGTCTGAGATGTCAGCTCTCCATTTTCAGTAATCTGTCTGAAGGATTGGGGGAAATGCTCTTACTTAATAATTCAATTATTAATTAGCTAAACATAGGAAAATAATCTAAATTACACACAACTAGGGGATGATGAAGTGACTGTAATGGATAGAAATTATGTAGCTCTCCTAAATGACATCTTTGAAGAGTTTATAATAACCTAAAAGTTGTCAGAATTATTAAATGGAAAAATTAGGATAAAATGTTTATATACACATATAATCAAAACTGTTTTAAATGAACATGATAGAACATAAAGGAGACATACCAACATGCTCCCAAGGGCTACCCTCAACAGGTAACAACGAAAAGGGAAGGGACGGCCAGGACTTTAACGGGGTGGCGATTCTGCAGGGTGAAGCTGTAGGAAGGGCACCTGTGTAGGAAATCCAAGAAGCCATCGTCTCAGGCCTCCCAGTTGATATAGATGTCAGAAGTATTTTCGATGATTCAATTTTTTTCTACCAAAATGCATTTTAAGCTCTTTTATAGTAAAACTGATGGAAGCTTCAACTGTGCCCACAAACGAGCAGGTCTTGATGAATAAATGAACAGCTGCTTCAGTTTACGTGAAGCTAGACCGCCCTGTGCTGGGCAAGAACGCCCTTCCTCAGCTGCAGTTGGGCTGCAGAGAAAGACACCCCTCACAGGGTGAGTTTACCTGCTCAGAGCTGCAGCTCAGATCCCTAGGGATGCGTGTGGGGGGCGGGGGATTGTGCTCGACTTAAGACAAAAGAAAACAAAGCCACCACATTTTCTTCCCCCCTTACTCTTTCCTTACTTCTTAGTTGGGTGGAAAAGTAGGAGACCCGGGTTTAGGGTTGGCCCTGGTCAAGGGTCTCCTCTGTAGGGCCTCTGTTTTCCCATCTACGAAATGCACTGCAGTCTGTTCTGAACAGCTGGAGACGGAGCTCAGTCCAGCAGAACTTAAGAGCGAAATTTCTTAAGGATAAACAAGAGACCACAAAAATCCATGTATGTTTGTGTTTATTCTAATTTAACATAACCTCCAAGTAAAATTTGTGCAGCAGTAGGATGCAATACAGTCAAATTTTGGCATGGGGTGGACACTCACGTCCCATTCAAGAAACACAGGCTATTTAACTGGTTTTCAGAGGCCCCTCCAGTCTCAGGACCTCAGTGTCTCTGGGGTCTGAACTGCCACTTACACCCCTTGGAGCTCTGCATTTCTGAGGTGAGCACCCAAATTTGGGATTTTCCCCAGCATCCCTTGTAGCACGCGGGAGAATGATGTAAGCTTTAGTCTTTCTTCTCTAGGCCGGGGTCTTGGTAAAGGCTCCTGTGCATTTTAGCAAAACTTGAGGCATTTCCTCAACTATCAAGGATCCAGCAGAGAAGTCTAATCCCTACTATCACTGTACAGTCCTGTCCTCTTTCTCTCATCCTTTGACCTATGGCCTAGTTAAAACTTTTACTTCTAAGAAAGATGTTAAAACTACTACTATTAATATGTAATAATTATAATAGTCCATATTAGAGCTATGCACACTATTAGTAATAGTAATAATACTAACTGAATCAGTTATAGTTTTTTAGAAGCAAGTCACTGAAGCTTCTCTGGGCAATCAGCAAAAAGGGAATTTACTAGAAGCACGTGGAATTAAAAGAAAAATTGGACAAGCAGACTTCAGCAAGGACAGGAACCAGGGCTTTTCATGGGATGAGATAGTAGGAAGTAATGAACAGCTTCTTTGGGTAACAACATTCACATGAACCATCTCCATCCATTCAACTCAATTTAGATTGGAGAGAGAGAGATAGAGGGAGAGAGCCTGCATGCACACAAGAGCACGAAGCTGGCGGTGCTGGCTGGGCTTACAGACTCATCGTGCAGGACAGGAAACAAAGACTTCTACCTTTTTTGACAATTTGCGTGAACACATACAAGAGGATCATGCTGACGCTATATACAGTACATTATTTCTAATCCTCAGCACTAACTTTCAAGGAAGAATTCATGTGCCTTTTTTACAGATAAAGCGCCTGAGGTTCAGAGAGGTAAAGTAACTCACACAGGGTCACACAGCAGAGTTGCTGAGACTCAAACCCGTGTCGTTCCGATTCCAGTCTGCTCTCCTTGGCTCTCACTTACCAGAAAACTGTTCCCTCATGGTCCAAATTCCACTCGGTCAGTTCACTTTGTTTTCTAAATTGGCTGATTATCTTTTTCTTCTGTTTCACAAAGTTCGATGTCCTGCATCAAAGGAAAATACTATGGCAGCAAATCTCTTCATGCCTCTCAGTCTTCTTACCCAACACTGATCCACTTTCTTTCTGGAAACAGCCTGACATTTTATTATATATTCCTCTATTTGGATAGTGTTTGATTACTTATTTAAGTCTATGTGGGGTTTTGTATCCCCACCTTCTAAAAGAGGCACTTGCTTAACACTTCTTGAAGGAATGAATGCAGCACATAGAAGCAGACCGAGTGACAGCTTGGACTCCTCTCCTTGGCTGGTAACTAGTTCGAAGTCCGTTCCCCAGTCCCACTCTTGCTCCTGCTTCCCTGTTTCAGCCACTTCCCTACCCTCCCAGTCTGTCAGGCTTACATCTCCCAGGTGTTTCTGGGAGTCCCTGTCTGGCCCTGTAAGCCGAATGCCCCTGCCTGTGGCACACCCATCAGGAGCATCAGTGACATCTCATGGAGCTATGGAACACACTTCCCAGCCACTGTCCCGTTCCTTGCCCACTTTCCTTAGCCTTCTTCCTAATGCAGAGTGTGATCGTCCTGGAGCTAGCCCTCGCTGACCAGTCCTTGCTTCAATCTCCAGACTTGAATCTCATCACCACTGTCCCAGCGAAGACCTTGGCTCTTCTGTTTTGTCTGGATGACTAATCCCACCCTCGTGATGTAACAAAGCATGAAGGTGAAGCCCCCTTGCTCAGCAGGTCCCCAGAACCCCAAAGCTTGTGCACAGCTCCCTAGCACAAGAATGCCCTTCCCCTCTGGTTCCCCTGGGCCGACAGGGGAGCGGGGGAGAGTCAGAATGTTATCTCTCTCATTGCTCACGTCCACATAAGACCCAGTATTTGCCATCTTTATCCTGCTCAATCTCACTGTCTTTCCATTCCCAGGCAACTAACTCTATGGATCAGGACCGCAGTGTCTGTTGTCAGAAGTGTTCCACCCTCTTCTGTCCTGTCTCCCTGCCTCCTGCCTTACCTCTTAGGTGCTACAGGCATGCAGAAGGTTTGTTGAGCAGGGAGGCCCATGTGAATTGCTCTGCATGCAATTCATTCAGAAGGTCCCCAGAGCAGGGCAGTGCCTCACAGGACCTTTGGGGACCTCCTCCCACCAAAATGGGCTGCTCTTCACTCCTGTCTCTGATGCTTCTCCCCCTGCACCCCGCCATCCAGCCACACTGGGCCACACAGTTCCTCTTCTCCTCTGCTCTGATTCTTTTTGTTATTATTATTTTGAAGGGGAAATATAAGTAAGGAACTCCTCACACTGTTGTATTTCATCCTCTGAAATCTTACTCATATTGCGGGACCCAGCTCACCACCACTTTTTCCCTAGTGCCTTCCCTCTCCTCCGTGGTCAAAATCTGTGTGTGTGTGTGTGTGTGTGTGTGTGTGTGTGTGTGTGTCTGGGCTCCTGTTACATTTTCTGCTGTTCTTAGATGCTGTTTATCATGATGCTGTCTGACCACCACCTCAGACCAGCAATTCTCAAGTGCGACCCTTCAGTCCCTTGACAAAGAATCACCTGGGAAGGAAGGCGGGGATGGTGGTCCCCATTCCAGTGCATGTCCCCCAGCCCACTCCAGGATTGGACACCTGTTCTCTGTGCTGTCCAGCACTTACTGCTGTTCTTTCCAGAGACAGAACCCTAACTTCCTTGTGGGGAATCTCCTCCCTCCGATTCACAGTCTTTCTCAGGGGGATACTCATGGAAGGTGCTGTGCCCTCTCTCCCGAGGGACAAGCAGGTGGCACATTCCATTCTGTCATTCTGAATTTGGAGCTAAAAAAAAGGACAAAATAGTTCTTGGAGGGTTTGTTTGTTAGTGTCCTCCAACCTACAACACCCACTGCTTTCCCGAGGAAATTAAATTGTGGAAGGAAAGTGTCACAGGCCCTGTGGTGAGTCATATGAGGGGAACCTTTGCAGCCTCATTGGATGGAAAGAAGCTGAGTGTCGTGGCTCAGCAGGGCTGCCACCAGGGCCAGGCTGTGTCGCTTCCAGCCTAGGAAAGAAAGGATAGGATGACTGAGTCAGAATACTTGGGATGAGAACCAAGAGATTTGCGTTTTTACCCAAACTTCCCCAGTTTCTTTCTTTTAATAGTCTTTTTTATTTTGGAATAGTTCTAGATTTACAGAAGAGTTGTGAGGAGAGTGGAGGGTTCCCTTACACCTCACACTGTGTCCTGTCGTTAGCCTTTGCCTTCTCCATTCGTTCCTGCACCCCGAACACCTGCTGCGCTGCACCTGCCGAAATGAAGACGCAGACGCCGGTACATCACTGTTAACGGGGTTCCAGCTTTCCCACCAGTGTCCTCTTTTGGCTCCAGCGTCCAGGCCAGGTACCATGGTGCACTTAGTTGTCCCATCTCCCTGACATCCTTTGGTCAGCAACAGTTTCTCAGTCTGCCTCGTGTGCCGTGACCTTGGCAGTGTTGAATTGTTCTGACTGGATATCTTGTCCAATGCCCGCTGTCTCTCCCTGTGATTTTGACGCCACACTACACTGTTACTGGCGTGTGCCGCACTGTTTGTGTGGCCTGGCCAGAGGGCGCGTCGGCGGCCACGTGCTGATGTCCTGCACACTTGGGCCTGTCTCGCGGCCCTGCGTCAGGAGCCAGCGTTCCTCCCCCTGCCGCTCCCACCACACCCGGGCACTGTGCATTTTGTGACGGCACTCAGAGCAGCTCCCACACTATAATGGAACCGAATGCGTTTGATTCTAGGGTTTTCAGGCACAAATGATCACATAGTCACAAAGGAAAACTCTGATTGCGATCATCTGACCACGTTTTGACATCTCTCTCTCAGCCCATTCATGATGTGTCGCTCAGAAGCCCATCAGATAAAAAGAAGGGAAGAGAAAGGGACTGCTGGGCGCTCTCAAAAGAGCTGGGAAGACAGGCTCTTGCTCGAGGCATGTTTATAAATGCAAAAATATTTCAGATGCTTTTGCAATGTTGCTCATTCTGGTTCGGTGGCCAGGGGGAATGTGTTGGGGGGATGGCGTTTCATCCAGTGGAGCCACTGCTGGATGGCGGGTGCTCTTGGCTCTGCTGAAGGGGAAACGCCGCTGTGCTTGGGGCTGCTGTTTCACAGAGTTAAGATGAACAAACTCAATTCAAATACTGGCTGGAAATGCCACCCATCAAAAGCATTTATCGAGTATAGCTTAGTGGATTTTTGTGCTGTATTAAGTATATCCCATACATAAACACCTAATGCTGATACCATTCTAAAAAGCTCAGAGTTTTAGTTCTCCTCTTCTGCCCATAGTGAACAATGAAAGAAGAAGGGCTTGAGAGGAAAATGCTGAGGATCAGGAAACTCTAAATGGCCAAGCTTGGGGGGAACTTGAATCTCTACGGGACTCAAACCAACACTTTGGTCTTTACTCTTCAGAACCAGCAAATGCCGCCTGACTTTTTCTTTCCCCAGGTATAGGTGCACACATACAATCGTCTCTCACTCATTTATTATCATTACTTTTCATAAACAAAATATCTCCCCTGTTATTTTGTAACTCAATACACTTCCTATTCAGCATTATATAGCACAGTGTTCTTCAAGATGGGGTCCATGAGGCAAAGGCATCAGACCCCCTTGGGGAGATTGTCATTCCTGCACCCCAGGGCAGACCTCCTGAATTCGAAAACCCTAGGAGTGGGCCTCACACTATAACCAAACAAGCTGTGCATGCCGTTAATGGAAATTCTTACTGAAGTTTGAGAACCTCCTCTGCAGGGCCATGTGCGGGACTGGGACTCTGGGGGCGGGGATGGCTTGTGTAGTTTCAAGTCTGGGAATTTCTCGCTTGTTAACCTTGGACAAATCAGAGCCTCAGCTGTGAGATGGGTAGTTTCTCACTTTGCATGGTGGCTGTTAAGATTATAAGAGAAAATGTGGACACGAGCCTGCTCTCCCTGAGAAAGGAAGCATCTCGCAGTTCTAAGTACACAGGGAAGAGAAGAACGCCAGAAGAGCATGATGCTGTAACGTTGTATGTTTCTCATCTGGTGGCAGGAAGGCTTCGAGGCGGCTTTACATAACCGTGAATAGCACAACGGGGTTGAAATAACCCCTGGGGGCACGTGTGCTGAAAGGAAAGGATTGATAGGAAAACACAAAAGCCAGGTGGAAGGGTAACACTTACTAGCACAGCCTCGAGACTGTTTTTCAGCCTCAGCTGTCCAGATATTTGGAGCTGGGTAATTCTTTGTTCTGGGGAGTGTCTTGAACATGGAAGGATGTCGAACAGCACTCTTGGCCTCAGCCCACTAGATACCAGCAGCATCCACCCCCTGGTTGTAACAATCAGAAATGTCCTCAGACACTGACCAACGGCCCCCGGAAGGGAGGTGGATGGGAGGCAGAGCCAGCCCTGGCTGAGAAGTGCCCTTCTCAGGGAGAAAGGACTGGTTCAAACCCTGACTCTACCATTTAACCACCTCTGCGGATTTAGCAACATGTTTAGTCTCCTGAGGCCTTGGTGTTCTTAGATTATTATCCCCCTTTCATTTATTTAACAGCTAAATCCCTACCCTACAGGGTTCTTGTAAGGATTACACAAAAAACGTATATCAAGAATATAGCAAAATTCTTGGCTTTGTGCTCGTGTGTGTGTGTGTGTGTGTGTGGTTTAATAAATCTTAGGATTTTGCCAGACTTTAAACATTTGACTTCCACATTCCTTTTGCAGAAAGGGATTTTGAAAAAAAAATCTGAGAATTCTTAACTTGAGGTCTGGAACCCTGAACCGAGGACGTTCTTACTGGAATGAGGGCACTGCATGTCTGAGCTGAATCAGACATTATTTTTCCTAGAATCAGAAGACTGTCAACACCTGGTGCTCTGCAGAATAGTGCCATTTGGACCCAGTGCATGCCAAAGCTTTTCATCAGGCTGCAGTGAAATCATTTGTCTCTTCACAACGGGAACACGCCGTTGGACCCACGGGTGGAGCTGAGACCAGGGAGGTGTTTGGTCTAGCTCTCCCTCGGTCTGGCCGTTTGAATCTGTGGATGGCTGCTCTTGAATGGGAGCTTTAACATTTGGGACAAATTAACCAGTTTGACAAAAGCAAAACAGTTCCCCTTTTAAGATGAAGTGTTCCTTAAGTGCCTATACAGTTTCCAGCCCAGACAGCCTTTTTCTCCTCCCCTGTCTGGTCTGGAGGGGCATTGGAACCAACGTGCGAGCAGATAATCAGACGCGGTTCTCCTGTGGGCCCCGGCTCTGCGGACTTGAGTGATTAGGCCCCGATAACAATCTCAGTCGAGCCTGAACTTGGCCTGAACCCAGGGCTTTCTGCTTTTCCTGCCATTCCTGCTGATGATTTTGGTGTGCCCCCTCCCACCACCTCCCACCTCCAGTCATTTGAATACTTTCTCTACTATTGTTTCTCCCACAACAATAGCCATAGCTGCTTGATACTTTTCCTGGCCAGGGCCCAGTTTTCATGAGTGCTAATCAATAACCCGAGTCCTTTCTTCCAGAATTCCTCCAGTGCCTCCAGGGAAAGCCACATCCTGCCTGCAGTTGGTTGATGAAGTCACAAGGAATCAGGGTGATGGATATCTGCTTTCCCCCACCCCCACTGGCCTCTCATAGTGGCAAGGTTGTGTGTGGGTTACCCACCCTGTGATTAAATACTTCCAGTGACACGAACCTCATTACCTTACACAATGATGTGTTCCCTTGCGGGACAGTGCCAGCTGTTATTCTCCACTGTAGCCATCTGGCCATGTCCTCCCTATCACTTATCAGCATCTGTAACTTTTTAATTAATTTATTCATTCATTTGTTGACTATCTGGGCTCCTTCCCTCAACAAATGTAAGCTTCATGAGGACAGGGAACCACGTGATCTGGTGAACATTGGGCTTTGATGTTCTTTTTGAATATTCGCTGTGTATTAAATAGTTCGCTGCTTAAGCCAGACAGCAACCCTGCTGTAGAGTTCATATCTGTATTTGTATTTTACCCCCAGCACACGGCCTGGGTGCTGACACAGACTGAGCATCGTGATGTGTCACTAGGGATACAGGTTTCAGAGTCAGAAAAAGCTCTGTTAAAGTCCCGCCTTCTCACTCGCAAGGGCCTCTAGCAGTGAATAATTCTGAGCTGCAATTGCTTCGTCTATAAAATAAGCTTACCCAATTCAAACATTGTTGCAAAGATTAAAGAGATTTTTCTAGAGTACTTAGCAGTGCTTTGCACATAATAGGTGTTCGGGAAATATGTTTAGAGTTGTACTGAGGAGGTCAGGTGATTGTCACCAGCAGGGTCAGGAGAGGCTGTGGCCCATCCATCAGTCCCCCCTAGGCTGGACCCTGTCTTTGCAGAGGTTAGCAGACTGAAGTGACCCAACCCATTCATTCATTCTCAAAAGCCCTCTGAGCACCCTGGGTGCCTCCAGGAGCATGCCCACAGGTGTGTGTGGCAGCATCAGTTCAGTGGGGCTCTGCTCTTTGGCCACCTGCCCCAGTCATTTCATAACAGAACTGATTTCAAACATGCATTTTCTTTCCTGTCCTTTCCTTTCCACTTGTGGCTGCCTGCAGTTTTAAACCATTAATTCCCCCAAATGTGCCTGGATCCTGGTTGCTGTACAAATGCAATCTGTACAAGCGTGCGCACGTGTACACATACACACACACACATACATACATTCAGACATTTGTCTGTCACCATCTTAAATTAAGAACAAATCACAGTCAGTTTAAATCTCCAAATTTAATAAACAGCAGATCCCCAAATGTCAGAGTGTCTAGTCTTTTTGCAAAGCCTTTAACTTGTGGTTCACATTTGCGACTAAGGAAAAAAGTGGTAAATGACATGAAATGGAGAGGGAAGGGCTGTTGTGGGAGCAGCTTGGTTACTCACCGGGCCAGGAATGTGAGGATGAGTGGTGGAGGGCTGATCTCTGCTGTGCAGCCGGGCCATGCCCAGGCCTTCTGGTCTCCACAGACCCTGCCTGGGGTCCTAAGTTCCAGTCGGAGCAGCCTGGAGCTGTGCTTCGTGATGAGCAGCTAGCTGTGGAGCCACAGGGATTTTCTTTTCAAAGATGTGTCCAGAGTGGAAGAGCTTCCAATTCATAACAGGGTGTCCGCCTTCCACGGCCCAAGGAAGCCTCATCTCTGTCTAGATCGCGAGGCGCTTTTGACTATGGCCTGTACTGTGCCGAACCTGTTTTTGTTGGGATTGTTCATGGGAAGACCTTTTAAAGTAGTGGGGTTCAGGGAAGGTGTATGGGACCAGGAGTGGATCCTAGGCCTGGTCCTACCGTAAGCTTTTATGGATCCTAAAAGAATTTACTTCCTGCCTCTGGGCCCTTGTTTCCTCATCTACGATCTGAGGAAAGCTTCAAATCTGTTGCTTGAAAAATATGGTCTGGGCAGCACTGGGAGGTTTTTAAATACTAAGGCTGTAGGTACAGCTTCCACCTGCACTCCCACCAGAGCAATGCCACTGAGGCAGGGTGAATAATGGCCCCCAAATGCGCCCACATCCAATCCCTGGGCCTCTGAGTAGGTGTTCTTACACGGCAAAGGGCACTTTGCAGATGTGATTAAGTTAAGGCTCTTGAGATGTGGAGATTATCCTGGCTCACCCAGGTGCATTCAGTATAATCACAGTGCTCTTTTAAGGAGCAGACAGGAGAGTCAGAGTGGTGGTGTGTGGGGGGAGGTGTGCAAGGAAATATGCAGAGAGAGAGAGACTGGAGGATGCTGTGCAGCTGGCTTTGAAGATAGAGGAAGGGTCCATGACACAAGGGGTGCAGGTGACTCCAAGAAGCTGGGGAAAGGCAAAGAGAGAAAAAAAGAGAGGGAGGGAGGGAGAAAAGTATTGTCTTATTGCCTTCAGAGAGCCGTGCACCTTGCTTGATTATAGGTGTCTTGATTATAGGTCTTGTGACTTCCTGGTGATAAATTTGTGTTGTTTTCAGCCACTAAGCTTGTGGTAATTTTTTACAGCTGCCCTAGGAGATGAACACCACCCCCTTTATTTGATTTACACATTGGGATTTCACCTAAGCTTTCATCTGAGGCAGGATTTCAGTGGTTAAAAGTGTTCGAAAGTCACCGGGAGAGTTGGTCCCCGAGGTTCATTTCATTTGGAAACAATGATGACTGACTCCTCAGTATCAAAGGACCACTCTGGGGAACGAGACTGTGAGCCCTTGCCGTCCCCGTGGGGATGAGCACACCCACTGTGTCAAATCCTCCGCCACCATCAAGCCAGCTGTGCCTCAGGGGCGGCTCTGCCCCTCCCTCTCCCTTCAATCAGCAGCCCTTCCGGGTGTGGCAGAACCTTTTGCCCATGCAGGATACCCTCCCGGAGAGGGTAACAGAGGGGCTGTTTCCTGTCCTCTCCCAGCCATTTCCTGAGATAGCTCCAGGACACAGCTCCTCTGTCAGGATGCCATCTCTGATAAACTTTAGCAGGTTCTCCACAAGAGTGCAAGCTCCAGAAGGGCAGGGCCTCTGCTGTGGGGCTCCCCATGCTGTTCCCCATGCAGTGCCTGTTGCAATCATGCTCAGTGACTGCTTTTGGAATCAGTGAAAAGATAAGTGAATAATAGACCAGTGGCTCTTGTGGGGATGCAAAATGGTACAGACACCTTTGCAGAGGTTTGGCAGTTTCTTATGGAACAAAATTTCCCTTTACATTAAGACCCAGCCATCATGCTCCTTGGTATTTAACCAGATGTATTGGAAACTTATGTCCACATGCAAACCTGCTCACAGACATTTACAGCAGTTTTATTCGTCATGGCCAAAATTTGGACGCAGATAAGATGTCCTTCAGTAGGTGATGGAGAAATGACCGTGGTCTGCCCGGACAGTGGGATGTTATTCAGCACTACAAAGAAATGAGTCATCGAGCCACAAAAAGACAGGAAGGAACCTTCAATGCACATTGCTAAGTGAAAAACGCCAATCTGAAAAGGCTACATACTGCATAATTCCAATTATATGTCATTCTGGGAAAGGCAAAACTATGGAGACAGTGTGAGGAGCAGTACTTTATAGGGGGCGGGGGAGGGAGAAATGAGCAGGCAAAGCACAGAGGGCTTTTAGGCCAGTAAACTATTCCCTATGACACTACAACGGTGAATATGAGGTGGGGGCCCCAAGCCCCGGGGTTTATTTGTAAAAAGTTGTGTATTTGTTCTTACATAGTTAAACTTCAGTCACCTTCCAAGTACTCTCCATCTGATACAATACACCTATCAAGACATTTTTTCCACTGCTCAAAACAGCTTTTGAATGCATCAATTTTGATGCCTTTTAGTGTTTCTGCCATGTTTTTGTTTCACTTCTTTCACATTGGCAAAACGTTTCCCTTTGAGGACCTTTTTCATCTGGGGACACACAAAAAAAGTCACTCAGGGCAAGATCAGGTGAATAGGGATGGTGAGGCACTCTCCCTAACAGGAGATCATGCCATCTTTGGTCAAAGACTGCTGAACACTCGGCACGGTGTGGGCAGGTGCGCTTGTAAATCATCTATCACGACATGGGCAAATGTATTGAAAACATCTTAAAAAAAAACTCACTGAAGCTGAATGCAGCCTCTCACAACAACGCCTGCTGGTACAGTGCTACAGATGGGTTCCTAGAGCACTCACCTAGCAGGGCAAGCTTGTACTACAAGGGGCCTGCCCTCCAGAAAATAATTCCAGTTTTTTGGGGGGTCCCCCCCACATACATGTCATTATACATTTCTCCAAACCCATAGAATACATATCACCAAGAGTGAACCCTAATGAAAGCTGTGGACTTCAGGTGATAATGACATATCATCGTAGGTTCATTTATTGCCACTTTGTGCCACTCTAGCGGGGGAGGGTGTGTTGGAGGGACAGGCAATATGTGGGAACTCTCTGTGCCTTCTACCTAAAAAGCTAAGAAAAAAATAAAGACCCTTAAAATCATGGGTCAACCTACCATCTCCTAAACACACCCTGAGTTTTTTGTGCCTCTACGCCTTGTAATAACTGTCACCCTGAGAAGGAATTCCTTGATCTCTTTCTCTTACCTTCTCAGAACAACTCCTTATGATTCAAGATTCTTCTGATGCTTTTCTGTCTCTGCAGCCCACACGTAGCGCCACCACCTTGGCTGAGTGCTGTGGGCCTCAGTGCTCCCCGAGGGTAGAGCCTAACTCTCCTGAGGCACGAACCCGTGCCTCGCTGCCATTGTCAGTGCTATCCACATGACCTGCTGGTGAGTTCTGGTGTGCTGAAAATGCCCTGCATGTCTGCATTCTTGAGGTCCCTTGCGTCTCCTTACCCAGGGCAGGGCTCAGACAGTACTTATTAACTGAATGGTTGAGATTAAGAGGTGAGCATCAGGATTTTTTACCCTCTATTTATAGCAGTTTCAGTTCAGCTGACTGTCTTCATGTTTAGAGGTTTGTAAATAAGTCACTTAAAAGAAACTCAGAAAAGGAAGTAATGATAATTGAGAGTCAACAGAATCAGGTTTAATTGTGCCTCCCTTGTTTCAGAATAGGGCTAGTGAGAGAGAGAGAGAGAGAGAGAGAGAGGAGCCAAGGCTCTAACATCTCTGGTTTTCAGTGAGGCAGATGACAGTGATTGGGGACATCAGAAAAATGTGGCGGGATTATAATACTCTGAGCAACAGAATTGGTATCCAAAATGAAGTTAATGGCCCACAAGTAACTGGAGGTGTTTGATCAGTGGAGAGAAACTTACAGCACTGGGTTGGAGCGCTGTAAAAGGGAGCAGAACCTTAGTCGGGATATGGGACCAGGAAGGTTTCTCATCTTTCCTCCAGTCCCAAGAGTCTATGATCTTACAGAAAACATGCACAGTCAGTCTAGGTCCCAGAATTCTCAGGTAGGAGGAAAACAGACTCTCACAACAACAGCGGTTCTGTAGTCTTTCAGGACCTTCTTAGCTTAATTCCGGCCAGTTATTTTTTACAGCTTTCATGAGTCTAATTCAAAACACACTGGGAAGCCAAGCCTTTGCTGGGCTTGAGAATGTAACTAATAAAAAGGCAAATGCGTCAAGGTTGCCAAACACCGCGGAAGAGGAGTGTGTGACACCCGCTCTAATGTGCGGAGCTGTGGAGCCTCACTGTTGTTCTCCGTTTGCTAGGAGACACACGGCTGTCACGTGCTCTTGGAGGGAGGCCCTCGCGATACTTAGTGATGACTTTTAAGAAATCGTTATTATCCAAGGAGAAGCCCTTCACATCCAGCTACAGTGATCTGGGTATGATCTGGCACCGAGCTGACTCTGGGGAGCTCCACGCACGGCTGTGCCTCTCAAATTTAGTGTCCTTTGGCAGCCAGAGAAACCTCAAATCCTGGTGAAAAAGCAAAACCTCACGTCGCAGTCCCCAAGGTGATGCTGAGGTCAGGTGGCTGCAGACGAGCCGCCACGAGGGCCGGCATAGCACTGGGGGTAAAGAACCTCCCTGCCCTCTTTGTTGCCTTGGGTCCCTTCCTGCTGCCCCAGGCAGTGCACATGTGGGTGCCCAAACCAGTGCCCCCTTCTCAGGCCCCGACGGAAGCCCTGCAGACAGAGAACCCACCTGCCCGTTCCTTCTGCGGAGTGATGAGTGGTTCTGCCACGTGAGCAGTGGCTCCTCTCGTTTATCCTGAGTGAGATCCATTAGGCATATTCAAAGTGTAGTTTATTTTATCTTAAAAATTCAGTCAGTGCCCTTCACATAGCGGGTGCACCATAAGTATATATACGTTGGATCACATTTCCTTGTTGAATTTCATGGCATTTTAAGAATAATCCCAAGCTACCTAGAGAACAACTTTCCATTGCTCTGAGTATAAAGACAAAACTCCTTAGCGTGGCTTCTGCATGTGGTCTCTTCCTAGCGTCTCTAACCTCTCATACCTGCCTGCCCCTTCCACCGGGAATACCCTTCCTTTCCTCCCCTCCTGGTCAGCTCCAGCTTGTGCTTTAGACCTCAGCTCCACCAGTCGCCGGCTTTCCCGGTCACATCCGCACACTATGCTCCTGGAACACCAGGCCCCTCTCCTTTAGAAATACTTAGTGACAGTCTAACTTTTCATTCCCCTGGGTGATCAGTGGTCAGTGGTCATCACTTCAACTGGAATGTGATTGACATGAGGGTTTCTGTCTTTTTGCATATTTTGTGTCTAACACGTCACATAGTGTTTAGCATATCCTGAAAGCTCCATAAATCTTTGTTGAATGAATAAATGAAGAGGTGAATGAATTTGCTTTGGCCCGTGGCCATCAACCGGTTGATGCTCAGCTCTCTGGCCTTCAGTTTGGTTCTTTAACATCAGGATGAGAATATCTATACTTCCTACCTTATAGGGTTTTATTAGAATCACATGAAATACTGCATAGCATTTGGCCTATTGTGGAAGCTCAAACATTTACTGAAATAAATGGCTGGACTTAAAACTTCGGCAGTGTCTCCCGATTGTGTTGTACCTGACATTCTGTATTTTCTCTTCGCCCAGCAAACATCTCGTCCTGGAGGTTCCCCACCTCAGTTCACTTCTCGATGTTTTTCTTCCCAGTCCTCCATGACTCCTAGGCATGGTCTAAGAGTAATGATAATAGTATCTCACATCTGTATATTTCTTGCTAGTTTATGAATCGCTGAGCAGTGCTGTTCGTGCATTCCATCAATGGCAGTGGATTAACCAGCAGTTGAGTGTGCTCACAGAATGGAGTATCACACAATGAGAACAAATGATTGAAGCTCTTCACAACCATATGGTGCATCTAACAAATACAATACTGAGTGAAAGGAGGGACGCGAGAGAGTACATATTGCATGATCTCATTCCCATAAATTATGAAAAGAGGCACGATTAACTTCGGTATTAGAGTCAGGATAGCGGTAACCCTTGATGGGAGGTGGTACTGGAAGGAGCCAAAGAAGGCGTCTGGGTCATGCTCTGCTTCGTGGTCTGGTAGCAGGTGTCACGGGTGTGCTTGGCCTGTGGGGGCTCGCCTGTGGGACACTTGTCAGAGGCACGCTCTTTCCCCAACCTGTGAAAAGCTTATTATGAGTTGCCTTTCCACACATGGCAGTTTAATTCTACCTCAACTGGGAGAAGGGCGGGGAAGGTATTTTTCACTCCATTTTAGAGAAGAAGGAAATGGCACCTGGAGAGCACATGCCGTCCCGGAACTCACGTCTGTCACACGTGTTACCGCTGAGATGGATGCCCGGGTGCTCTCAGTCTAGAACTCTTCCCACTGGACCCTGTTATCCTCAACAGGTAACAAAACACTGTTGAAAAGCGCACCACCCGCACAGGCCCACAGGAGTGGTGTGAAGGGTGGGAACCTTTGTTCCTTGCTAAGGGTCTTATCTTGGGTTAGGCAGGCTTCCCAAGACACTGCAAAGCCCACCGTGTTGGTGGCCGCCTGCTTGGCTGTCCCCCACTGCTAGTTGAAGCAGCGTCGAGGGACATTCAGAATGGTGGGCTCTCCTGCTTGTACCAGTTCCCACGTCAGCTGTTGATGGCTCGGTAGGGAGGTCTGAAGGAGTCCCGAAGACTGAGGCAGTGATGTTGAGGACGTATGCAGAATATGACACCGGCGAACAGATGTTGCACAGCTGGACCTCTCTCCAGCCCATCCAGGCAGGTCCCAGATGAACTGATTCTCCGTTTGTCTTCTTCTGTTCGGCACTCCGTGTGCTAATCCTTGCAATGGGAAGGCAGAGCCCTGGCTCGCACCTCATCACAGCAGGCTTAATGCAGGAGGAGAGGTTTTGCAGGGCTCTTTAAAGACACGAGGGGCTTGGGGGTTGATGGGAGGGAAAAAGGTTCCAGATGTAAGTATACTACAGGAGTGTAGTCCAAGTTCATGGGAAAACTGCCTGCAGGATTCCATGGGTGCAGAGGACACATAAAGGGATAAGGAGAGATACAAGTCTTTTGCTTCTGAAAATAGAAAACACACAAATCTCATGAGATTTTATTTTAAGGTGCAGAACTTGGGCCTATCAAGCTCCAGGGCCAGAACTCAAAGCTCACAACTTGTAGACCCGTGTCTCCTGTTTTAATCATCTGCTGTGTGACCTCAAGAAAGTCTTACCACCTCTCTGAGCAGGAATATGGTGCTTGATACCAGAGCTTGTGGTTATGACCCTGGTGGAGTTCAACAATGCAGCCTAGCAACGACAGCCTGTTTGGGGATAAGGAACAGAGAAACAAGTTTGAGGGATCATAAAAATATGTTCCATTGAAGGAAAAATGAACATTCCACACTTTCCTTTACAAAAACAAAGGATGCATACCTCAAAATATTTGATACATCACATCTAAATAGAATCCTTACTAAAGAGAAATGCATAGCATTCTTTTGACTCTTTCTTTTTAGGAATTAAGATGATTTTTATTTGCTTTTGTATTATTTGATTTTTTTTTTTTTTTACTTTTTTCTGAAGTTGCATCATGTCATGGGACTCAGCTTGGACCCATTTTTACGCTGGCTTCATTGAAAAGCAATATTTTGTTTTGAAAATTGAGGTTTCCTGAAATCTGGTTTTATTTTCCCAATAAAAGTGCAAAATATCCATATTTTGATTTTCCTCTTATACATATTTTGCTTTTTCATGGATGTTAATAAAAAGGTCCCTCTGTAATAAAGAAAAATGTGCCCATGCCCCTTGCAGAAGTTCACTAATCAGAGTTCATAGTCCTTTCCCACAAATATTCCAACCTGCCAGGTTTTCAACATCGTTTGGGCAGCCCAGCACGCTGCGTGGACATCCATCTTACGCTGTGAGCAGGACGCCTTAGCTGTCGTCCTTAGGTCTCGCACATCTCAGAGCGTCTGTTTTTACCTCTGGATGGCTTCAATCAGCGTGATAGACGTGAAGCACTGGCTGTTGAAAGTGGGCCCTACTCTGGTGGACTACTGCTTATTTTGGCTGAGCCTCTCTCTTGCAATCTCATATTTTATCGAGTGCATAATTTCCTATCAGCTTCAGGCACCAGTGTCACCAGCTGAGAAGAAGCTGGGAGGCCAGTCGTTGACAGTGGTAAATTTGATTGCGCTTTCAAAAACCCCGACCAACACACACCATATGCTGCCATCCAGAGGGAGACTGATTTCGCGGTTGAAACTTTATGGCTTTAGATTTCAGCATGACATGAGTGATGTGGAAGGGAAGTGCACTTGGATGATAAGATGAGGATAATTTGTACTGGGAAATTATTTGCAATTGTGATAAATAATCCCTGGCACATAATAACAGAAAACCTCAACCCTCGAACTGAATTATGTATGTTTGCATCCCATAAACAAGGTAGAAAATACATTTTTTTAAGTGGCTGTGTTTGCGGAGTTCTTCCACTTCCAAGCCACCCTCGTTAATAATCATAAAGAAGCACATTTCTAAGCTCGGAATCACATTAATCTCCCTACACGTGACCTAATCATGCACTTTGGGGAGAACGGATGGGATGCAGTTGCCTTTGTGTATGACTGTGTGTTTTTCTTGTTTTCCTGGTGGATGGCTTGGAAATGCGGAGTGGGGGGGACTGATGGAGAAACCAGGAAGATGAATAAAATTGGACTTTCCGTGGTTAATCAGTAAAGCAATGATGGAATGAAGACATGAGTGTTTTGTTTTGTTTCTTTATTCCTGCATTCAGGGAAGGTGAGGAGGGAATGTTTCTGTTCTTACTCATGAACCTTACCATCATATCTGGAAAAGTCGATAGGGAGACTTAACAGAACTTTTCTTTTGAAAGCCTGTGCTTATAAATGTTATAGAGTTGGACTTTCCAAGAGGGGGAGGTTATCCAAGGGTTGGGGGACAGGGGAATGGCTATGTACAGGAAAGAATGCAAGGATTCCTCGAGAAGGGGACCGGGGTGGCAGTGGGGGAGGAGATGAGATAATGTAGCCAAGGAGAGATGAGTTAGACAAGCAAGGCCACTTCTGCCTGCCTTCATGGCTGCCTGCAGTGGAGGGTGGACCTTGGACAGTCCATGACGTCCAGCTGGCCCCTATGGAAACTGGACACTGAGTTCGGGACCTGGGAGAACTGAGGGTTCCCTGTGGTCAAACACGCAGTCAGTGGAGAAGGCTGCTGCGACAAAGGTCTTTTTCAGTCAGGTACTGTCATGTTGGACTACTCATGGATGACCAGTGCCCAGTGGTGGCTTGGAGGGCTTAGCCGTAGGACAATGATAGTGATGGAAACCACCATGATGGCTCAAAATCAGGCTCCAAATCCATCATGTTGGAATCTCCCCCACCCTGCTACCCTTCTACCGTGTCAGCTTTGCTTTCACTGTTTACCATTTTAAGGGGCTGTATAAGATTGTGTCTGAGGAGGGGATCCTTTTAATAAAAATCAAAGCTGGAGAACCATTGGTTGAGTTCAACCTCAGCACTTGTCAGAGGCAGCAAATGAGTCCTAGAAAGGATACTCTCCATCCACACATCCAATGCTACTGAAGCAGCATCAGAATAATGCAAAAGGGTGGGAGCAGGTACATGGGAGGGCCAGATACTATTGTCTTACTCCCCACAGGTTATCATGCAGATTATGTGAGATTAAGTGTATGAGATTGCTTAGTGTGTAATCAAGCTTTATTACCTCTGTCTTTTACCTGTTCAGTAAGTCTTTCAATATGTATAAAGCATTTATGACTATTGCATAATCTGTCCTGAGTAATCCTAAAAACTTACAATAAAACAATTTCAGGAAACTTATGGTGAATGGCTTTCAGGTTGAATTCTATAATCTGACAAAAAACAAAAATAATAGAGATTACCCAGAGCTTGGTACACCAAAGACGACACTAGGGTTTCACAGGAAGGACTCCCCTGTGATTTACAGGGCAGGGGAGGTGTCAGGGGACCATGGGAGGAGAAGGGAGTGGTTCGAGTCAAGCCCTGAAGAATTGCTAAGTTTTGGCTTCATAGAATCTTAGAACCAGAAGAAAGTCTGGGGATTTCTACTTCAGCTAGTACTCAACTGTAGGAACTTCCTGGGTGAAGTCGCTCCAGGGATTATCTACTTGAGCTCCCAAGGAACTATTGCTGTATATTATCTTTAACTCATGCAAGTTTGCAGAGCTAGGATTATCTCTATTTCCTAGGAGGATGAAGCTCAGGGATATTCACTAACCCACTGGGTCTGCCCAGGCAGTAAAATTAATCTTTGCAAGTAGCGTGGAGCAGTTCGGAGATAACACTTTGAAATCGCACAGGTCGGGGTTTGCATACTGGCTTTGCCACTCATAGTTGGGCAACTTAGGTAACGACTCTTAGCCTTGGTTTTCTGATATATAAAATGGGGTCAGCCCTGGCTGATGTGGCTCAGTGGATTGAGTGCTGGCCTATGAGCCAAGAGGTTGCCAGGTTGATTCCCAATCAGGGCACATGCCTGGGTTGCAGGCCAGGTCGGGTGCATGGGACACAACAATACATTGATGTTTCTCTCCCTGTCTTTCTCCCTCCCTTCCCCTCCAAAAATAAGTAAATAAAATCTTTAAAAAATAAGTAAATAAATAAAGTGAGGTCATAACCAGACACCCTACATGAAATTATTCTGAAAATTACACTAGAGGGACTAGGCAGCGTTGTAAAGCAATTCAAAGCATCTGGTTTCTTCAGGACTTGGAAAAGGGTATGTTTCAGTATTGGGGGAAAAGAGGGAAAAGAAACTTAGACTGGGGTCTGAGAATATATGCGGCTTCAAGGCAGAAAGTGCCATTTTAAGAAATAGAGGATTCAGGATCAGATGCTGGGTTTAGGTGTTAAATCTTGTCTGTTGTCCCTAGCGAAAAACTTGCATTTCTGTGTTTTGTTGAGTTCCTCAACCTCAGCACTATGGATATTTGGGGCAGGATACATTTTTCTTGGGGTGGGGTGTGGCACAGGGTGGGGACTGTCATGCCTCACAGGATATTTAGCAGCGGCATTTGTCTCTGTCCCTGGATGCCAGTAGCACTTCCCTTCGACGCGTGGCAATCAGAGTGTCTCCAGACACCGCCAGCTGTCCTCTGGGGAGCAAAACAGGCCCTGGCTGAGAACCACCCATCCAGCCAGCCGTGGCCAGTGCTCCTTCCCCTGCCGTGGCACGTGAGACTCCCGTGGGAGCCTTGGCCCAGACTCTCCCAGCAGCTCCCAGCTGGAAAGTCCTTGCACGACTTCACCAGGAATACAGACTAACTCAGCCCAAGAATATCTTTTTTTCTTAATTCTCGTGATTGTACAGTGTTGCTTTTCAGTTTTCAGCTCTGGGAATTTGCCTCTTCTCACTCGCCAAAGCCCCAGCTCAGAACAGCCATCAGAAAATGATTAACACTGTCTGTCTGTGCTGAAGCTGCTGAGCAGTCGCAAGGTGCAGACGTCCGGAGAGCTCCCTCTGTGACCCCAGTCCAAGGCAACGTGGCTTATATTTTTTACTATAAGAATTTCATGGGGAATATTTTTCTTCATTTTGTTTTCTTTTCCAGCTGTTAGAAAAACTAACATTCTTTGTCTTCGTGTCCTGTTGTTCCTCTCTTTATGTCATTTTAAATAATCACTGGGAATTTCAGGGAGGGGCTAGGGAGGTCTTCGAGGGGTCACCTGGTTTAGACATGTCTGTATGGACACTGAGCATAGTCTAGCCTCTGCGGGGGTGGGGTGTGCCCTCTAGGGCCGAGGTTCCTGTCTGTTCCTCTTGGTGGGAAGAAGGAAACTTGGATATGCATTTAGGGAGGACCCAGAGGGCTCTGGCATTAATTAAACACCCAGCTAAGCATCTTACTCTATTGTCTTATTCAACCCTCACAAAGGCACCAGGTAAAATGGGACCCATGGTTAATACGCTACAGAGAAAATGAATGAGGCTCAGATAACGAGATTCACTGACCCTGTATCTCACGGTTTGTAATCCCAGCTGGGATTCAAGCCCAGCTCTCTGACGCCCCAGTTTGAATCCTTCCCAGCAATCATGACTTCCGCGCAGATGGGGCCTGATGTGATAGGATTCTATCCAGCCCGCTCACACCATTCCTTTCCTGGAATGTGAGTGTCATTGGAGCCTTAAATCCATGAATAGACTCTGAAGGCTAGCCAGGAGAACCCAGCGAGGAGTTGACTAAATCACAGAAAGCCTGCAGGTGACCACGGAGGCAAGGCAAGCCCTGGCTCGTCCTGAGTCTACTGCACGTGCTCCAGCTCCAGGATTTACTGATAATGGGCAGGCAGGGGAAGTGCAGGAGCAGGTAAGATTATCGAGGGACTAGGACTCAGATCCAAGTCTGTGTGATGCTGGACACAGGATTTCTTGTTTTTTCACCTTTGAAACAGTTTTTTTCTCCCCAAATAAAACCTATTGAACCATATTTCCTGTCTCCTTCTGTTCCACTTGTTATTGTTATCAGGTATCGACAGAGATTCTGCCCCCACCTCTTTACTCCTGTGGCCTGAACCTCAGCGCTGCAGGCCAGCGGCGAAGCATCTCTTCCTCACTGTGATGATTCCATCGGAGGTCCCGCCAGCGCCCAGGGAGCTCTTTTCCCACAATTGAGAAGGTCCTCCTTCCAAATGTAGGGGTCCCTCTCTGTTCTCCGGGCACCCCCGCAGGCACTGCCACTCAGTCAGAGCTCTCTCCTCCCTCCGTCTCCTGCTAGAGCAGCTCCGTCTTCCCTGCTGTGGGGGCTTCCCTGCTGTGGGGGCTCCCGGTTGGCTGCCGTGGTCTTCGTCTTTCTTGGAACTCCGGGTAGCAAAAGAGATGCTGACTCCTGCTTGGGGTTGTTGTTGTTTTTCTCTTATTGCCTCCTATTTGAATGCACAAACTTTTTTGTTTTGTTTTGTTTTATGATGGTAACTACAATTTTCTCCTAAACATGAGTGCGCATAGTATGATCAAGATATTTCCAATTTTTTGTTTAATGTAGAAAACATTTCCATAGGATATGTTCTTTCTCCAGGCGCTGTTCTAAATCACATAGTCCTTATAAGAGAGTTAGGGAGTTAGGCCCTTTTATCACCTCCATTTTGTAAGTGAGGCAGCAGGCGCGCGAGGGGACTTAAGCTGAGGCCACACAACACGGACGCGGTGGAGCTGACTCGTGGGTCCGCGGTCTTAACCACGGTGCGCACTCAGTCCTTAAGACAGTTCTATGAAAACACTTACAATGGTATAAAATCCATTAATTTATTGCCAGATGTAAAATTTGATTTAACTGCTTATTAAAAAGGATAAAATTGCATGAAACTGAGACCCGACTGTACTTCTATTTCTAAAAAAAGTGTACGCCTCAGTGTGTCTGAGCCAGCTCTGAGAGCTTCTGCCAGGGGAGCAGTGAGAACTGGCGGACCACCACTGAAGCTCCCGCAGCACCCTGCGTCTGGGGGTGGGGCGAGGCCGCTGACGCCAGGGCCTCGCCACGTCCTTCGCTCTTGATGCTTTCCTTGCTCTTGATGCCTTCCTTCGGCTCGGAGGGAGGCACGGAGGCACGGGACTCCCAGTCTCATCCCCTACCTGCCCCGAACATGCGCATTCAGAACCAACCCCCGCAAACTTCCTTATTCCCCTACTCTTCCTCCTCTGCTTCACCTGCACAGACTGGGCAAAATGGGTTTTGTCTGTTGATTTCATCAGTTGGTCATTTACTAAAATCTCAACATAAAACTACCAAATAAATTTCACATGCATTAAGTAGTGACCTATAAAAAATCAAATTGTAAGGAAACATTGATTTATTTTTGTTTTAGAAGTGACTTAAGCTCCTTGTGAGTGGTTGGGGGTGGGGGGTGGAGATCAAAGGGTCCAGAGAACAGAATAAAAACCACAATGCAACCGATCAGAAATACTTCCTATTAAAATTTGAGTCTTTTCCCCCCAGGATAGTTAGAGAGATGTGTGTAGAAATGCCTCCTTGTATATGTGTATCATGTATTTATACATTTTGATTTGTATCGCATTGTATAAATGAGTGTTAATCCTGCTTTTTTCATCCAACTTTTTATCAACAACATTTTCCCATTTTATTAAATAGTTTCTCACAGCGCCCTTTTAGATGACCGCCCGAATGGGTGAGCCACAGTTCTTAAATTATTGCTCTGCTTATTGGGTATCTAGCTTATTTCCAATGTTTATACCAAAATAATAAACATTTTTCCATTAATGTCTCTTTATTTTCCCTTTCTTTGTCTGTGTGAATAGTTTTGTTACCAAGTACAGAGAGAGAGATGAGTTTCATTTTCGTAGAATAGGTTTGGGAAAATCACTGGGGAAAGCAAGGGGCATGTTTTATTTTTGAAGGATTTTCTGCATATTATAAAATTATTTTCCAGTTAATTTGTACCAATTTGTACTCTCATGAGAGAGAAGTGAGAGTATCTTTTTCAGGGCTCCTCTGCCAAAAATTTTTGACTTTTAAAAGCTTAGTTTATTTGATAAGTAAAGAAGACAATTTTATTTAATTTGCATTTTCTAAAAATTCCTGATGAGATTGGACATTTATTCATGTTATTAGTCACTTTTAATTTATATTTTAGGTGTTAGTTAATTTAAAGTTTTATTTCTTACTGCCACTCATATATCTTATATGAAATGACCACATAGTTTAATCATTTTTCTTCATTCAGGGTTTGTGGCTTTCTTAAAATTTTATGAATATATTTCCTAGTTTACTTTTTAATTTTATTTATTAATTTTAATACATATTTTCAGATAAGATGGCCTGCCAATGGTCTTTCATAGTGAATTAAAAAAATACTTATACCTAGGCATATCTTGGTGAAATTTAGAAACATATAACTTCTTTGTCATCTCTTTGAAAATACTGTGCTGGATATTGTAAATTCCGGGCCAGTACTCCACATGTCTCAGGAAGCAAATGTATCTCATATTGTCTCTTTGTCTTTTCAGTTTGTTCTCTTGGGTATTTCCTTAACCTTTCTGCACTTTTCTGGGCACTCCTTATTGTGAATATTTTATGGATATTATAAATTTTTCAAATCTCTTTGAAACATTAATAAAATTCTGCCTTTTAAATTCTCCTAAGTTCCCTGAATTATCTCTGTTTCTTCCAGAGTCACTTCTTTTTTTTATCTATCTTGTCCTCTCTAATTTTTATATTGGACACTTTTCTCCACTATCTAATGATTGATATTAAATATTGAATGAGGGGTCTATATGTTGGGCTAGGTATTGTGGACAGGTGGGCTTCACATTCAGGTGATCAGAAGACAGGGAGCAGCTATTGCACCAGGAGGTCCTAGATGCTGTGATATGAACAAAGGAAAGGTCTGCTACTTGAGATGGTTGGCATCTGCATATAGAATTTAAATAAATGTCACTTCCCTCCACACACTCCTCACACCTCCACTTTCATGCTCTATCTTACTCTAGTTCTCAGTGATACCTGTTTTTTACAAGCTCCGAGACTCTACAGGGTTCTGTTTGGCCAGCAGGCTCCCTCCTTCACAGGGGCCCCATCCACACATCTGGGCTGGAGCATCTTTCACTGTTCATAGCAGATGTTCCTGGAGCCTGGACTCAGCCCTTCAGCCTCATCACTTATGTCCACTACAGCTGCAGTGGACACTTCACATGGGTTTGGACTCACTTTATACTGACGGTGACCCATCTCAAGCACGTGCAATGTTTTCACACTTCTCCCCCAGAGTTTCTCATTCCTTGCTGATGTCA
The DNA here is from genome assembly GCA_004024845.1 of Tonatia bakeri. Taxonomy (NCBI): domain Eukaryota; kingdom Metazoa; phylum Chordata; class Mammalia; order Chiroptera; family Phyllostomidae; genus Tonatia; species Tonatia bakeri. The sequence continues at coordinate 32,839 of PVIA01003170.1, read as the reverse complement.
AAAGGTGCCCCTGATCGAGCATTGTGAGAAGCCTGAGTTTAAGGGAGTTAATGTCTTCATGGGCCGTGTCAACCAATGGGTGATGGGGATGAATGGATCAGTTTTCTCTCAGTCGGGTACACAACTCCATGTAAACCATCTCGGAAGATCTGGGTGGGCTTCAGCTTCAACCGCCCTTGGTCATGACCTTGGCAAACTCAGTAACACACTGTTCCCTGGCTTTTCCTCTTTTTTTCTCCCTCTCCTCGGTCCCTCACCAATACTCCCTGATTTCAATCTGTCTCAAGTACTTTTCTCAGGCTTCTCTTTCAGGAGTGTGAGATTCCTAAATAAACCCTTCCATCCACTACTTTGCTTTTCTATTTTCTGTGGATGCCTCTCAGATTCTCTTCTGTATTGTGGAATTACAATTAGAAAAATTATTCACTAGCATTTTTGTGCGAACTCAGTGAGAAAAGTTTGAGTATGTTATTAAATCTATTAATATCTTCTCTCTGCATTTTAAAAATTGCTCTTGAATTTAGAGTATGCATTGCTGTATACCTTTTGAGGGTAGGATTTATGTTTTTTTCTGAAAAGATGAAGATATATCATTCATTGTGCCTGATTCAAAAATGCATTGAATAAATAAGCATACTCTCAGTGGCATTCAGCCAAAGATCACCAGAAATTCACCTGTAGTTGAACAAAATAGGATTTATTAACTTGTTTTAATGAGGGAGAATGTACACCATTAGAAATTACGTATTTTCTCAGTAAGAGGGCATTCGCAAGGACTTATTATAGGCTTGTGTTAGTTAGGAAGTGGGGCTTTGCCCTAGACTGGATGCTGTCCACAATGTAAAGGTAACTCTTATGATTAGACAACTTAGTAATTTCTATCCAGAAGGCAGGTGGAACAAGGCAAAAGCTCAACTTAAAATTGGTAATGAAGGAGCAATCACTTGTATTTGCCAGGAGAGGATGATGTTTGGTCTTCTAAATTAATACTATCATCATCTTATTTTATTTGGACAATGTAGTCGTTTTTGCCTTGGCTCAGCCCTGATTATGGAGTGGTCTTGAGTCTGTCTTCCATCACTGCCATTTCCCCATTGTGGTGTTCTGTGAACCCTTGTGCTCAGCAGGAGTGTGTCACAATCTGGCTGCAAGTGCCAGAAGGCTCTTACTGGTATCCAGGTGTGACTGGTAGTGCCATTCCTGTCCCCAGCTGTCAGGAGCTGCCTTTTCCTCAGCCTTAATGAAAGTCCTTTGCAAACTGCAATATAAAGCAATTTCCATGCAAGTTTGCTGGAGGAGGAAGTAGTACATTACTGATATTAATAGGCTTTACAGTCTGTAACGTACTTGAGTTTCGAACTCCAGTTTTGCCACTCACTAAATGTGTCTTTTTTACCATATTAAACTCTCTCAGCCTGTTCCAATCCATATAAATGATGATAATGATCCTCCTAGAACTGTTCTTTAAGGTAGTAATTGATGGAATAGAACATGTAAAGTACCCAAAAGACTGTTTGACCCCTACTAGGTGCATAAACACTGTAAGTTCTCTCCCTGCCATTTCCCTCCCTAGCTTCGATGAGAACATTGTGCATGAAGGACCTGCCTGCACCTGAGAGGCTGTGGACACATCCCTCCCCAAACCTGCAGTGAACCCAGCCTCCTGTCCCACCGCCACCCCGCTTTCCCTCATCTTCCTCTCTGACACGCTCATGTGGCTGGTTTTCACTGCAACCCACAGTTGGAAAGCTGAGGCCCTTTCCCCCCAGCTCAGATCTGTATTACATGTGAAATGTTTTGGATCAATTTTTCCCCCTTTTTCTTTCGAAAGCTGGTAATAATTAATCCTGCTCTACTTGCAACAATGGAAAAGTTGATAGACATTTTAAAGGCTGTAAAACCCAATGTTGTCTCAAAATAATGTACTTGTGACAATAATGCATTTAACTTGAAGCATCAAGTTCTTGGGCATAATTTTAGCTAATTAAAAAAATACAAAAGCATTTAAGAAATGGGTGTGACCCTACAGATGTGTGATGGAATTTATGGACAGGGTTTTCTCACAGACACCAAATTTGCTCTGTTGACTTGGAGCTTGCCCTAGAAGCAGACCCTGAGCAAGAATTTGAGTGTAAGCAGTTCACCTGGGTGAGGAAAGTGACACCAGTAGGTGAGTTGAGATGAGAAGGGAAGACAGCTAAGAAAGCACACGTTATCAAGCCAGGAACTCCTGTGACCACTGGATCTTAATGTCACTGGGGTGTGGAGCAAAGGCATCCATGGAGCTCTCCTGAGATGAGGTTGCTGGAGCATTTATTCCTTAACTCTCTCCAGTCCTTGGCTGAGGAATGTTCTTGGGAGAATTTGTTTTCCAGCACTTATAGGCGGGCATTTGCAAGTGGGCAGGTAAAGTCAGGTTCAGCAATCAGAGAAGACACAGAGGTAGAAGCCAGCAACCATTAGAGTAGTAAGGGTGAGGGCAGAGTTGGGAACCAATTGCCACAATGCTGAACTTGTGTTTAAATTTCAGTGAGATGTGACTTAACAGAAGTGTCTTGTATCAAAGGCAAATACTTTTCCAGGCACATGTTCTGGTAGCAGCATAGGTTCGTGAGAAAGAGCTAACATGGTGGCTATGTTGCTAGACTTCTTCGAGTTCCGGTTCCCCTGTGTCTTCTGAGGCCATAGCCAATGTCAAGTGCAGGTAACATACCTAGCAGAGGGTAAAATACTTGGTAGGCACTCAAGGGGCCATAATTTATTTTTTATTTTCTTCTCAGCAAAGAAAGTTTGTCTGGCCCCACTTGCTTTCAGAAAGTTTTTGAGGGACAATGGAGCTTGAAACAATAGTTCTCACCTGTGTTGGTTGTGACCGTGCAGTCGCTTGCAGCTTCCCCAGGCAACACAGAGATGTCTAAGTCACAGAAGCTGGCCCGCCCTGGGCCGTGTCTTTCGCTGCCACTGCTGACAGCCGCCATGGGTAGGATCCAGTGGTCAGGTGGGCCTTCCTTTATTCTTGAGTGCTTTGTAATTATTGAAATAAGACACATTTTTTGTTTTCACTGAAATCTGGTCTGATTAGGTGGCCTCAGTGGTAACTGCACACACAATAGCTACTTAAAGTTTCTTCTTTGGTTGGTACTTGCTGATGTTTGTTGATGGATAGTCACCCTCCTTTTCCTTTCCATGTCTCTTGGTCGAGAGATCAGCTGCTGGCCGCAGACTACTACTCCCATGAGTGTGAGTACGAGGACAGTGGGTGCTACTACTGTTGCTACTACTGCGAAACTGCTCTTATGCTACTGCTATTTTAATGCCACCACTCTTGTTCCTGCTGCTGCTGTAACTATTGCTACTGCTGGTCTTAGTACTGCTACCAACGCTGCTGCTAGTGCTAGTACTGCAGCAGTACTACTGTTAATGTTTCTATTGGCTGTTCTCCTTTAACTATCATTAGCTTAGGGCCCGGCACAGAGGTGCTGTAGAATATATACGTCCTTTGTTTGCATGCTAACATGTTTACATGCAGTAGGCACTGTTTTTGCTCCATTTTAGAGATAAGGATTTTCAGACTGAGAGAAGTTAACTCACTTCTCCAGCATCAAGAGTTGGTCAGCACCAGACTCAGAACTGATTTTAGATCCACTCGACACCTGTGCTTGGCTCTTAGTCACTACCCTCTACCACTCTGCTACTACACTCCCTCCCACACTTTTTCATCTGTTACAGATTACCAGGCTGCATGACACAAGTGCAAGACGGGAGGAGTGCGTATGCGAGGATGGGTGCGGTGCTGTGATTCTGAGCAGTTCAATACCCATCTGATAGAGGAGACAGAGCCTAACAGTGCAGTGAGTGCACAGCACCGCATTCTCTCGAACAAATCTCTTAACCTCTCTGAGCGGCAGGTGTCCAGATCCTTCAGGCTGAAACAGCAGCAACAGCTGACTCCCACTGTTCTGAGCATCAAAGGGACGATCTCTTTACGAAAGCCTTTTGCAAACAATGGGCATATTCAGTAGTAAGCTATAATGTTGAGGCTCAGGGATGATCAGATAAAAATGTTAAGTCAAATTCACAAATAGAGGAAAGTAAGAGTAGTTTTAAACAAGTTATTTTGCTTTTTTCTACTGTATTGTTCTAAGGTCAGTTGTCACATGAGAAGCATTTCGGGAAACTGTCATTGGGTGTTCCCGGCGGCTCGGGGCCCCTGAGGATGCCTGGCTGAGGCAGAAGAAGCGCTGTGTCTTCGTCTCTCAGTCCTGGCTTCTCTCGTCCCTCCGCTCGCCCCCTTCACCAGCAGAGGGAGGAGGTGGTCTGGCCCCACACTGTCCGGCTGGCTTCTCCCCACAGTGATATTTGAATGATTATCTTGTGGAATTGAAATCGTGACTGAACAAAATGAACTGATGTAAACATTCTTAGGATGATTGACCACATCGTTCTTTTCAGGAAAGATGTAACTTCTGTTAGATGTGGATGGCGGGTGGTCACGGGGCATATTTGGAGATTTAAATTCAATTTTCTGATTCTCATCCAGAGAAAGTGACCCATCACTAGGTGGAGTTTGGCTACCACCAAAATGCTATTTATGGAGTTCAGAGGCTGAACCTGTGCATCGCACAGTGAACTGGCAATGACCCATCCACACAAGAGGGACCCAAGGGTCTGTTACACCAAGGCTCAAGGCTCCTCTCGCCTGCTTTCTCTTTGTTGTAGGAAGGTGGGCCCAGATTCCTCACTGTTAAGTTTTGTATCATGTGTGTTCCTAGCAGATATTTAACCAGAGAACTAAAATTGTTCATTACATTTTTAAGCCTCCATTTTATTAAAACCTGAGATGCAGCATGCCTCACTGTGATCAGGGTAAATCAGCTACTATCAAGGAACATATTGTCTCCTCAGCTAAAACATAATTTTATCCTTAAAAATTCTGGCTGAAAGAAAGAGGCGAATTTGTTTTTTTATAGAGTAAGCTAAGAAAATACATGCACACCTTCTGAATAATACTTAATGAATAAAACATTTAACCAAATGTTTTTTGAAAGCATCAAAATTGCTACATCTTTCCCAAATTTTGAATTCTGGGACATTCCAGTTTTCAAGAGAAGTATATAAACTTGAAATTTGAGAGGAAGTGTATAAGACCTACAAAATATTGATTTAGTTTTTTTTCTTCATCAGAATTAGTTTCGCAGGTTAAATTTTGTGTGGGGTCCAGCAAGTCTCCAGCGTGATTTTGGGTCCCACAGGCAACACGAGCTGTGCATTTCTGCAGTTCCCCATCTGTTTGTGTGCGTTCAGCCACACGCCCACCTTATCTTCTCTCATGTGTTCCCTTTGATTTTGCAGCTTCTGCTTCCAGCAGACAAAATAGCCAAGTGCCTCCAGCGTGTGCAGCTGCTGTGCGGTGCTTCTAATTCCATTCTCAACCTTTTATTCATCCAGCTTCCTCGCCCCTGAATTATAACCCTATCCCTCTGTTGAGTTGTAAATCACAGATGGACTAGTTAAAGGAGCACAAAATGTAACATAAGACACTTCTCTCCCTGGGCTACCAATTTGTCTTGCACTTTATTAGGAGGCACCACAGTGGAAAATACTCTAAGATGCTGCAGAGTCTTGGGAAGTAGTTGCAGGGTGCTGAAGGCCTGCCTGCCAAGAATTGGACCAGAGCGTTAAGTGCGATTTTATGAGTTGGCTCTGCTGAGAATTTAAAGTGGGAGGCCTTTCTGCAAGTCCTGCACATTTCAGCAGGTAGGAATTGGCTTCCAGTTGTGACTAGAATAAAGAGATGTGTGGGGTCTTAGCAACCTTCCAGACAAGGCACGGCTTTTTTAAATGGTGGTTTTCCAGGTTCCGCTTCAATGTGACCCATGGTGAGAGCTCACTGTCTCTCCAAACATCTCAATTAAGTATAGTGTTGGCTAGTCCTTGCTAATAGTAATTATGCATAGTAATAATATCATCATAACTAACATTTACTGAGTGCTTTTTTATGTGTCAGGCCTGTCCTAAGCACTTTGCTTTTATTAAGTTCATTATGTGCTGAGCAAGGTATTAAAATGTTATTTCCAACTTAAACACAAGGCAACTAAAGTTCATAGACATCAAGTCATTTATCCAAGGTCACACAAGATTAGATTTCTGAGCCTAGTCTCCAAACTATTACACATATGACCCAATTTTCTACTCATTCTTCTACACCCAGCCCATCTTCCCTTCCTTTTCATACTGTCACATCAGTCCTGGGCCTCTGCTCCAGGGTGACATGGGACAAGCACATCTACCATTTGTCCTACTGTATTAATTCTAGGAACATTTATAGAACACGTGTTTGCTCCAGCCCTTTACATACAGTGTCTAGTTGAACTGACATGGTTATCCTATGAATAGGTGTTAGTACTTCTATGTTACAGCAAAATAACTTACAATACTTTTCATGATCCCAGTTCTGTTCAGAACTGACCAACAGCCCTTTGACTCAAGCTTCACTTGACCAAAGGGAAGGACTGTCTCTGGCATGTTAGAAAACATACATTCCCATATCTCTGCTCATTAGGCATTTTATTTATCATTTGGACAACATATGATAAACTCTTGGCTTATTATCTCAGAGATGAATAATTTTTTCATGCATTTTGTATATTCCCTTGGCACTTAGTGTACAAACACATGCCTTCGCTGTGCACTGTCTGTGGGAGACACAGGCAACACCTGTCTGCTCTCTGTGCTGTGCTTGGGAAGACCCTGATGTGACAAACGGTTGTTCTTTGAAGAGTGAAAATTCAGTTTCTAGAGGTGTTTTCAATTAGGTGGAAAAAATAAAGCTCTGGAATCCATTCTCCCTCCATCCCCTCTTCCTCACTCCGAGAGGTTCCTTCGGGCTCTGTGGCGGCTCACTCATCCCGCCAGTTCCTCTGTGTAGCAGCGAAGTGTCTGCACACGTTGCAAGTCAGCGTGGGGAGGTAGCAAGTCATTTTTCCTACTGCTTTCCTTGGATTCCCCCATCAGCCCAGTGAGGGGAATGCCCCCGACTGCATAGTTGATAGCCCCTCACAGATGATGGATTTACAGTTCCATGATGGAAGCGGAGCCCTTGTCCCAGCCACCATTTGTTTGGCGGTTGACCTTGAAAACAGACATGTATATAAAATCATTTTCAGCTTATAAATTAGCCTAGTTTCGAGTTTCGGGAATCGCAAATTGTTTATATTACAATTATAATATTGGATTAACAAACTGTTAATATTTTAAATATTTTGGTAACTCCTTTACTATGTGAAAAAAAACTGTTGAAACACAGAGAGTCTACTGGAGATTTTCTTTTCATAGGACACGATAAAAAAACATTCTTGAGAATGTACTTTGATCTTAATGTTTAAAAATCTAATGTAGGCAACATTTTAGATGGTTTTCCCCTTTTGATCTCTCCTATGATTAACTGACTTCAGTTTATTTTCTTGTGTTTTCATGAGATCAGGAGAATAGTCCATATGTTCACCAGTATATCATGGAGCCTACATATAGTACATACTTTATCATTTGACATTCAAAAATATTAAGAGTAAGTGTATTCTGGAAAAAGAAGTTGCAAAGTGAATTTCTGTGTGTTGAAGTTCATTTTCTATTGATTCCATGCATAGGATGGAGTTATCTCTTACTGAAATATCAGGAGACCCTTTTCCACCCCACTGCCCAATGCTTGTAGGCAGAGTATCACATAAGGGTGGAAATATCATAGTTCACCCTACGTAGTGCCAAATTATCTTGTGCCAGTGGGAAGAGCAAACTGTATTCCTGCCTTTCTATGGTCATCTTAAGCACAGTTCTAAGCCAGAGTTTCTCAGTCTGTATTTAGTAAGCATCTGTTGTACAACAGGTACTGTTCCAGGCACTGAGATAATAACAGTGAATGAAAAAAATAAGGTCCTTTTACTTTTATGGGGCTAATGTTTCAGTGGGTAGATAGACACCAAGCAAGCAAAGAAATAAATACCCGGTACAGATAGGGTTGTGGAGGGAACATGCAGGTGTCACAATAGGTGGGAAGACCTTGAGGTGTTCAGGGAAGATTCCTATGAGGAAGAACATTTGTTTGATCTGGGGCTGAAGGAGATGAGTGAGCCAGCAAAGAAATGATGGGGAAACATTCTAAATGGAAGGAAGGATAATGCAAAGGCTGGAAAGAAGAAAGATGTTGGCCTGTGAGTCAAGTTTGGCCAAACTGGCCACAGTGGGTCTTGGAAGCTATAGTTAAGAACTTCAGTTTTAACTAAGAGCAATTTGGGGATCAAAAGATTATTCATTTGATGCTATTATTGTTTGTTGTCTGGATGAAGCTAACTGTCTTGACTTTGGAAAATGGCAGTGGGGCTGGAAGGAGGTATAGGAGTTTGAGATCTACCTTATGGTGGAGACTAAAAGCCGTAAGGTTTATGACGGGTTGATTAGAGTGCGAGGGAGATGAGAGACTCAGGGCGACTGCACTGGAGGCTGGCAGGCCAACACTGTGAAAATGTTACTGGGCTTCTACGGGTGGAGAGAGTAGGACCTGTGAGTCACTTATAGAAGACATGATCATTATGACTTGACTTGGGTTATTTTCATGACAATGACCAGCTTTTGTAAAGGTATGGCAGAGTTTAGGTGTCCAGACCATGATATCTCATTTGGATCTACCACTATTGTTTGACATGGATAGCCTCAAACACAGGACCACTGTATCCTTGAATGTCACCAATTGCTGAGCCCAAAGGTTTTCTAACTCCGACCTCAGAGTCATGGGTATTGGAGAGGTTTCACGGTCAAGCACAGGTACATGGATTGATCCTTGCCATTTATTGGGACTTTTATTTGCAAAAGGACTTCCTCTGCTGGCTAAAGGGTTTGAAAACCACCTAGTCCAAACCACTAACTTTCCAGAGGAAGAAACCAAAGAAGAAATGCGGTATTTCCCCTAAGCACGCTTCAGAATTTCTGTCTCTGTCTTCTTCTTTTTCTTCCCCCCCCACAAGCATAATAAAACCACGTGGTGATTTAAAATGCAACTGAACATACACCATCTCCCTTCCTTTTCATCTGTGTTTGTGAGGAAGATATTATTTCTACTTTCTAGATGGGGAAACTGATGCTTAAAGAAGTCAAATACCTTGCAACTTGAGTTCCGCCGGCATGGTTGGAACTAGAGACCAAGATTTCTTATTCCAAACTTAGTCTGTACTCCTATTCTCTTAAGAGAAAGGGGAAATGGCCTGGATCTTGCCATTTCTCAATTCATTTAAGATTGATGGATAATTTACCGAGAAGGAATGGTTAACATGGTGAAGTCACAGTTTAAGAAAAAGTCTGGGTACACATTGTGTCTCTCTTTTTTTAGCACTAGGGGTGTGTGACTGTGAACAAGTCAAATGAACTGTAGAGACATCAGTTTTTTTAATCCATTAAATGGAGATGATAATGCATAGTTTGGAGAGTGGTTTGAAGAATAGAAGAAGAAAAACAGCGTGAAAAAACAGATGACTAATGTAATAATAGCTACTTCTCTGGCACTGGACCGTTGCTGTGAGAACATGATTCTGAACTAGACACTATTGTAAAGGCAAATCTTAGTAAAGTTTATTTTTAATCCCAGGATTTCTTCCTATGAGTGAGAGGGCAGAGAACAGTCTGCTCTAATTGTTCATCACTGTTAGTGCAATTACATGAGAAAATGCTTGCAACCCCCTCTTTCCCTCTGTGTCACATGATAGCACAAAGGGAGAGGAGGATCAGCTCAAACGGGAGGGCTTTGGGAGATGTGGGGCTGGAGGCCGGATTCCAGGGCAGAGGGGAGGTAGGCCCTCAGTCAGACCCCCCCCCATACATCAGGCCTCAGGAAGCCTTCATCCGTGGGTTGTTTCTCGTCTGTTAAACAAAGCGAGGCCCTGGGTGGTCAGCTGACATCCTTCAGAATCAAGCCCTCGCCCCGTGAAGTGCCTCCCTGACTTTCCTCCACGACAGATCTCAGTGTTGTTGACATTCTCTCTGCAGGACTCTTTGATATGGAGACTGGATTAAGTGCAGGAAATGTTAGATGTGTCTGTGCCTCACTGATCCCAACACAACATCATGCCTTTGAAAGAACAAATTATTTTTCGTGTGTGTGTATGTGTGTACATGCATGCATGTGCCTGGTTGGTCAGATGGCCCCGGGAGTCAGGTGGCCTGGGTTCAAATGTTGACTTCACCTCTATTCAGGTCTGTCTGGTTTTAGTTATTTCATCTTCTCCATCTTCTGTTTCCTCATCTGTGCGAAAGAATAATAACAGAATCTATCCATAGCATTTTTGGTGAAGATTAAATGAATTAGAGTATGCACAGCATATGGCCCACAACTCTGATTAAATATCCGTTGTTGTCATTGCACATGACTTTGTGGTATATGTTTCTTCCTCATACAAACCTACCAAACCAGCCAAACCAGCCTTGGATGTCCCCTCCCAAGAGAGGTCATGACCATCTGCTCTCTTCTCGTTTTGCTCCCAAAGTACCTACACACTCATCCTGCTTTATGCTGTATTGTGAATCTGAGGGCATCAAACCCTCAAAAATGCTATTGGCACAAAGTAGGGAGTCAACAACTAAAAGCATGGAAGAGTAAGTGCACACAGAGGAAGATCTCAGTGAATTCATTCAGTTGCTTTTCATCCAATTGACGTAAATGGGTTGAGCTAATCGGTGAGCCGGTACTCCAAGTAACTTTGAAAGAGTTGAAGAACTTGGCTCAGAAGAGGCACATAATTTTTCCTGCTCATGTGCCTTTAAGAGAATTAGTCCACTAAGCCCAAAGCAACAAGGATGCTAATTAACTCTGATTAGAGAATTTATTCTCAGTGCTTTGTAGAGGAATAGATAATTGTAATGTTTGTAGTGAACAAATTACTTATTATCTCTTTGAGGCATTCCCACTTGGCCCAGAGCTCTTTGATCATGGGGACACATACACACAGGCGATCGTGTATTAGTTTTACATATGAAAGCCTCGGGTTCCTTTAATCCTTACAGGACAGAAAGATTTATCCGTGGAAAACAGATCTGAACCCTCCTGACCTCACCTCCACACAGCAAGCCTTCATTCTGGTGTAACGACAGGCCAGAAAGAGCAAATGCTTTTAACTAACGTCAACACGCTCTGGCACTCTTTGTAATTAATCAGGGCAGAAAATTTGCAGACAAGAGAGTAACATAGGCCTCTGCAAGTCATATTCCTGTCTAATCAGCAACAGCACACACTTTTTCTTCATTCCGCTTGGCGTTTCAAAAGGACCATCATTTGAAAATGACAACTGCTATTGTTGGGAATCACTGGAAACTTGGTCAGCCTTTGAAGACTAGTGTTTATTGTTGCAGGCAAGGAATGGTAATGCACTTTGGTTTCAATTAGTTATCCCAAATAATTCCCCCCTAGAAACCACTAAATCCAGCCCTCTTACTGTGACAAAGTCTGTCTGAATTAAATCTATGTATTAGTTTATAACAAGAGAGTATAAAAGCATGAAAAAAATGATGGCTGAGAATATAAATAAAAAAACACGGACGTGAGGGTTGGAGTGCAAGAGCGAACAATTTTATTCATGCAGGGTTTACCACTGGTGACTTCACATTCCCAGCACGTGTGACTAAGCCTTCACTGTAGTGAGAAGCAGTCAGCCTATTGCCCGCAGGACACTTTCATAATTTTACAAGGATTTGGTAAACATATTAAAGATGGCTTCTTAAAATGAGAGGTGGTTAGCATTTTTTAAATGAATTGCAACCATTGAGAATGATTCTCATATTTTCAATTGAGAATTTATTCTTAAACAGCTTTCATTACTCAAATCAGGGAAAACGATGAGGCATGATGGAAAGACTCCAACTGAAAGAGACCCGGATGTTGGTTTTGAGGAAGTTATTGAACCACCCTGAAACTCAGGCTCTTACGAAATGAGGACAAAAAGCCTACTCTGTAGGTTTGTTTGGGGATCATGTGAGATGGTGCCCTTAAAGAGTCAGAATAGTGCAGGTACTTAGTAAGTAGTAATGGCTGGTGTTTTTTATAACCACGAAGAGCTCACATATGTAGGTGAGATGTAGTATCTGTGAGAATGAAAACCAATACATAGGCCAGAACAATTAAGGAAGTGGGTAATGTGAAATCAAATATCTTCTAAAACATTTCTGTAGAAAGCAATGATACTTTAAATATTAAGCAACATGTATGATATGGGCTATAATTACAATGGACAAAGTCCACGTCATTAGGGTCCTCAGGATCCTCAGGGTCCTCAGCGTGGGGGTTCAGGGGCCCTCTGTGTCAAGCTTTAACCCTTTGATTGCTGGATCATGTACAGATGCTATTTGGGGCGGCTGGAGCACTTAGAGGCTCTATAGGATAGGGAAAAGACTTGGAGGAAATGGCTACTTATCAAACCACTTGTTTTCATCACATATATAAGTAGTTCAATACATAAATAAGCAATACAGACATACCAGTGCCTCCTGCCTATTGGCTTTGTGTTTAGAGAAACTAGTCACGAAAGTACTGCTACCCAGTGCTCTCAGGGTCGTGCGACATGTGCTGTGTTGCCACTGCTTATAAGCCCGGGTCCATGCAGGGGTGGAAGGTGGGGCAGCTTCTACAGGGCAGGGATCGGCTCCATTCATCTGGGACCAACCACTGTTCATAGTGAGGCCAGTGTGGGACTCATCCCTGCCTCTGCTATGCTTTGCTTTACTGTGAAGTCAAACCTCTGCAGGGCCTTAACTCCCTCAATTGTGTGGGGCCCTTTTACAAATCCAGGAGCCCTTATGACTCAGTCTTGTGGCGACACCAACTTTAGCAATCACAGCTCACCACGCACAGGCCTTACTGGCATCTGTTGAAGGTCGTTGAAGGGGACGCAAATACACAGTCCAGAGTGATACTTGTTAATGTTATTTCCTCCTCCACTCACTTGCCTTATCCTCTCTAGTATCTTTCCTTAACTTTCCTGGTTGAGGTCTGTGTATGTCTTGGGCGTGTGTGTTTACACACATGGATGCATGCACTATAAGGAATGGATTCTCTTCTACCTCAAAAATATTTGCCATTTTTCTTCATTATCTCTTTCTTTTAAGCACTTTATCATTTAACTCAAATTAATCTCTGATGAGCCAGAAAGACGGGAAGAGGATACTGGGCTGATAATCAGAACATTTTCTTCCTTTCCCTGGGTGAAGAAGAAAGACTGGGCACTCACATGGGAAAAATCATGGTTTAGTTCACACAAAATGAGGCCTTTGGGTTCAGTGATTGCTTAGATATCTTCTAGACCTAAGGCTAAGTGAGAATGTAATCCAGATTCTTAAAAAGATAATTGAATAAAATAAATGAAGATATATAATAAATTTATGAATTTGAAAATTCAGTATTTTAGCATCTCTTTCATTTACATTGCCCCAAATTGATCTATAGGTTCAATACAATATATATAAAAATCCTAGTGAACTTTTTTCAGAAGTTGACAAGCTGACTTATAATTTTATGATATGAAAATGTAAACTGCTCAAAATAGCCAAAGCAATTGTGAGAAAGAAGAAAAAAGTGGGATGACTTCCATCACCTTATGACAAAACTATGACAGAACTATGACAAAAGCCACAGTGGCCAAGATGATGTGATATTAGCGTAAGGACAGACACAGCCGATCAATGAAATGCAATGCAAGATCCTGAGATTACAGGCACCAGGGCAATTCAGTGAAGAAAAGATACGCTTTTAAAAAATGATGATGAGAGTAAACCATTTGTTAGATATCCACAGGAGGGGAAAACATAAAATCCTTGACCCTTATCTCACACCATGCACAAAAATTGATTAGGATCATGGACATAAATGTAAAACCTGGAGCGAGAATCTCTGTAAGGTTTCATCCTGTAACAGATACAAATCACAAACCGTAATCATACACCACAGCCATTCTGCTCCTCGATATCAGTCCAAACACAGGTTTACACAAAGACTTGACAGAAAAGTTTGCAGCAGCTTTATTTGTTACAGACAAAAACTGGAAATGGGTCTTCAACAGAAGAATGGGGGAACAAAATGCGGGCTATCCATACAATGGAATTCTCTTTAGGAAAAAAGGGAGTGAAATACCGACACATGCTACAAATGCACAACACTGGAAAACAGTACGCCAGTGAGAAGGCTGACGCAAGTGGCCGCACACTGTACAATTCATTACTGTGAAGTGTTCAAAAAGGTAAATTTCTATGGAGAGAAATCAAATTAGTGATTGCCAGAATCAGGGGTGAAGAGAGTTGACTGGAAAAGGGAAGGAGATTTTAAGGTGATGAAGATGTATTATATCATGATTATAGAGATGCTTATCTATATGAATCAAGTCATCAAACCCTGCCTTTTACTCTATGGGAATTCTCAGTAAGTTGATCTAAAATATTTGAATAAATAGTAAATAATGAACAAAACAATCCCCTTAATACTGTGCACAGCTAAATGAAGCCATGTTTACGTTACCTAGCAAGTGTCTGGAAAATATTAGGCTCTCAGGATATCTTTCCTTCCCTCCTTATTTCTGCCTGCCTCCCACCTTCTCTCCTCTCCTCCCTCCTTTCCCTTCTCCCCTCCATTCATTCCATACTACTTCCTGCTTGACAATTCACCAGTGCTGATCTTTCCTAAGGTGTGAATGGCCAAGGGTATGTCAAGGTGTGATTGCTCTCAGGGGTCTCTCACTGAGGAACTCTGGAGATGGTCTACCCATGGCCTTTGTGAGGGATATGTCCCAGGGGATAGCATTTTTTCTGTCTAGTAGACTTTGAAAGAAAGCTGTTATTAATTAGCCCAATGTATTCTTGGCTGGGGAAATGTAACCATTTATTTAGTAGAAAAACAAACATAAATCTCCAGATAGGCACTCTGTATTAATCAGACAAGTGGAATTTCAAGCTGTATTTCTCATGTTTAGTCTTTGTTGCTCTAGGAGTCAGGGTAGCCTTTGTGGAAAGAGCACCACCTTTTTAAGTCGAGCAGGCCTCCCTTTGAAAAATAGCACCACTGGTTAGCCACGGGACAGGGAGCTCCTCACTTTAAATTCTCAGCACAATCTGATGGTCGGAAACCAGGCATTAAAGAGAGATACGAGCTAGGCTAAAAGAAGTTCGCGCCGAAATGAACAGAGAAGTTTCAGTCTCCTGGGGGAAACTGGAAACTCCTGTGTGGGGCTCCAGCTGGTCAGGGGACATGTGGCTACTCTAATGAAACAGTACTTGGAATCTGCTTTTATTTTTTAATTTTTATTTGTAATTTACTGGGGTGACATTGGTTAATAAAATTATATTAGTTTCAGGTGTACAATTCTATAACACATCATCTGTACATTGTATCGTGTGTTCGCCACCCCAAGTCAGGTCTCCTTCCCTCGCCCTTTATCCCCCTGTGCACTCTTCCACCTCCCCCACCCCCTTTCCATCTGGTAATCACCATGCTGTTGTCTCTGTCCATGAGGGGTTTTTTTTTTGCTTTTATTTTTATTTTCTATTTCTTCTTTAGTGGGAATGGTAACGCAGATACAAACAATAGTGACTTACATACATAGGTTAGGTACAAAATGTAAAGCTGTCTGGTGAGCTGCTTTGACTCGAGTTACCTGAATCCAGAACATGTGTCCAATATTCTCACACATGACCTTCACAATGTTACCTCGCACTGTCCTTTCAAGGACTTCTTTACATATGTTATTTTGTTTGATTATCACGAAGGTCCTGTGAGGACAGGGTCTAAGGACGCCATTTGCTGCGTTTTAAAGGCAAAGGAACAGAAGCCCAGATGTGTTAAGTGGTGGTTCAGGGCTCACAACTGTTCAGTAGAAAAGGCTGGCCCAGCGTTCTCATTTTGCTGTGGCATTTTATCCTTGAGTGACACTGTGTTCCCCCCAAAACTCGGGTTTCAGTGTCGACCCTTGTTTTAGTCTTTCTAGTCGTCATCTTTGGCTCTTCAGAGGATGTCCACATTTACAGGTCTGGGTCAGGTGTCAAATGCCAGGTCATCTCCACTTTCCGATGCAGAAACACCTCTGTGGAGGGCACACCGCAGACCTCACGGGGGCAGCCCGGTCGATGGAGAGGTACATGGGGTTTGGGGTGAGAGAGACACGGGCTCACATCTCCGTGGTGATGTTCTCCAGGTGGATAATCTGTGCAAATTTCTTATCACCACTGAATCTCTGTGTCTTCATCCTTCGCAGGGATTCCTACGAGCACTTGTGCACAATTCCTGGCCTGCAACAATCCCCAGCAAATGAGGGTTCGCCTCTTCTCCTCCCCTTCCTATGTGGTTTTGGTCAGGTTTCATCTTACAAGAAAAATAGCAGTCGGTAGAAGGAGCGAGGAAGTCAGCAGAGGAACCTAGAGGGAAACAGAGACCTGCTCCCTTATGAGGGTGTGGGAGGGGTTTGCAGTTTATTACGGTTAATTTTCTGCCACTATTGATGATTTTGAGGAATTTTTTAAACCTGAGAGTACCTTTTAATTCTCAAAGCAGAGGGTGAGAGAAAACGAGACGACTGGTTTATGTTCGGTTCCCCGTCCGAGGGCGGCGTCTGCTCACTCTTGCTTTGTCTGCAGAAAGATGTTGCTCTTCCGTTCACATAAACACCAACAGTTAACAACGGGTTTTACCCCAGGGAAAGCGTGTCAGCCTGTCTGGAGGGTCTGGGATGTAAGCGTTCATTTTTTCACATGCTGGAAGGAGTTTGGAGATTACATGGCACAATCTTTTCATGTTACAGGCGAAGGAAGTGCAGCTCAAGAAGGAGAAATGTCTTGTCCAAACTCACCCTGGGGGAAGCGAGTGTGACCTCCCAGCTCCCCTGAAGCCCCTCCTGTGGGTGCACTCATCGACCCCTTAATGAGGAAGGGGAGTCGCAGTGGTGACGCTCTGACACCGTTCAATAAGCCTTCTCAGAACTTTATCGCAGTGGGAACTCATCCATAAGAAACAAGACTAATTAGAAGTTTATGGTAGGAGCTTTACTTACTTCAAAGAGCTGCTTCTATGCACCATTCACTTATTAGCAGCCCTTTTATCTCTACAGGAAGGTCCATGGATGGACTTCAGGAGACTACGAAGCCCGAAAATACATGTGAAACTTTCTGTGTGTTTACTGATGAGACGGTCAGGTGGAACTTGGAGCCCCCACCACCACCCCGAGTCACCTCCTGCTCCATCAAAGGCTGCTCTACAGAGTAACAAAGAATCATTTCTTGACTATCTTTGGTTTCAAATTGGTGAAACTGCTAGACTTTTTCTTGGACCTTGAGCACTCGCTGGATTGTGTGTGGTCAGCGGCACAGACTGGACGCCTGGCAGTAGGAGCTCCCACAGTCCACCTCCTCCCCTGCAGGCTGGTCGGGCAGCACTGACCAACGGGGGAGCCTCCGGCCTTGCCCCTGGCCCCATCCGTCCCACCCCAGCGCCCTGGTCCCCAACAGTCGGCAACAGACGGTTCTGAGCCTTCTGCTTCCCTGATGTCATCCCAGGCTGCACTACAAAAACATTACTTCTCCTTTCACTTTCTTTTCTTCCTTCTTTAGGGAGTTTTCCTAGGGTTATTTTGCATTACAAACGATTTGTTATTTAGGTGGCGACTTAAAAACTTTGCACTGGAATAATCCGTGACTTTAGTGTGTGTGTGTGCACACGCGTGTCTTGATCCGTGGGCCTCTCCGACTTCCAGATTTGTTGCTGTCTCCTTCCCTGGGATGACCCTTTTCCAACTTGCCCTGCTCTTTTCTTAATGAGAACAAATGCAACATAATCCCTTTTGGGAGTAATTAATCCACGGCTATTTTGGATACCTCATATTTTTATCAGTGTTGATTGGAACTGTGAAAAATAAGGACGGACATGACATTTTTTTTGTGCTACCATAGGGATTACAGTTTCATTTCCTGTCCCCCACCGTTTGCTAAGCACCCACTGTGTTCAAGGCACAAGGATACAAGGAAAAACCCCACAAGTCTTGCCTTCCACCCAGTGAGCATTTCATACATGTATACATTGTCGAGCAGCCAGATGGACAGTTTAGATTTCTCAAGTCTCAAACGTAATTAACATTCCTTATTTGAAAGTTTTAAAATGTGAGGGAGAGGGCAGCTGCCTGCCTGCTGGTCCTGATGAAAAACCCCTAATGTGCCAGGGGTGCTGTTAGGAACCTTCCCCCTCTGGAAGCCAGGGCCTCAGAGGGTCTGCCAAGATCAGCAGAGGTCTGGGCTCGGACATCGGTGCTGAGAGGCATCCTCGTGTCTCCCCAGCCTCCCAGACTGGCATGCCTGTGTGCCTCCCCACTCTGCGCATCCAGAGCCCTGCCTCTGCTTTGTCTGCTGAGCTGGGCGACTGTTCTCATGCAGGCTTCTGGGAAGAACCTGGTGCTGTGAGCTTGGACACGGCTCCCGTGTAAAGTGCAGCAGTCTTGTTAATTTTTCTGCATTAGGTCTTTTGGCAAAAGAACATGGTGAGCCACAGATCAGCTTTATCATGACAGCCTTTCTACTTGCTGAAGTGTGGAATTTCAACTTCCTGGCTGTGGGCTGCCCAAGAAACAGAGTCCTTTCTATCCTGTTACACCACTGGAGAGAGATGTTAGGGGTCCGTGTGAGAAGTGGAACCTAGAAGGATGAAACATTCAGGAAGCCCCCTGACCCAAAGGAAGCACTCTGAACACCACAGCCAGGCCCATCCCTGGGTTGTCTCACCTTTCCTACCTCCCATCTCATTCTTTCCTTCTCTTCCTGCCCTGAACACTTCACCTGTTTTGAATACCCTCCACCATGTTCTTCCTCAATGCCAGGAGATTACGCACGTCAGCTCGGGTAGGACTGTGCCCCTCTTCCCTGTGGCTAACTCCCGATTGCTCGTCATAATTCTCTTTGTCTCTTTTCTGCTAGCAAGCTCTCTAAACCCTTCCAGATGAGAGAAATGTGCCTCCTCTGCATTCCGTCACCCCATGTAAAATCTACTCATCCCACTTACAGCACTTGCTTATTGTTCCTTGTAAACTCTTAACAAACGAGACCCATTCCCAGTCCAGAACTCTGGCAGTGTCTGTTGGATATGTGCAGAGGGAAGATAAGATAGACACTAGAAAATATCTTGGGCCGTAGAGTCAGGACCCTACCTTCCTAGCTGGGTGATCTTTGGTAAATTACTTAATGTGTCTAAATCTGCTTCCTCATTCTACAGTGGTGATGGCATCATGAAATGTGTGTACAGCTTTTGGTATGTCCATCATTCCTCAATAAAGTGGTTTAAGAAAATTAAAAGGCAATAGATGTTATTCCTAAATATTAAAGCAATTTGCACGGGATGGGCAGTACCAATTTTTAAAGGTAACCCTTGTCTTCTCCAGAGATCAAGATGGGCTAATGGAAGCTGATCAAGAGCCATGCAAACATAAGTACTTATTTTTATGAGCAATTATCAAACATCTACTGACGGCCCGTATACAATTACTTTACAAGATATGCATTGAGATCTCCATTCTTTGCCTGAGAAAACGGAGTCACAAGGAGAGTCACTTTCCCAAAGCCACAAGGTTGTAGGCTAAGAATCTGAACCCATATTTGTCTCATTTGCTGTTTCACCATCGGATGATTTTAACCAGCCCCCTCCCAAGGGACCGTGGCCATCTCTGCAGACATTTGTCACTGTCACACACTTGGGGGAGGAGGTGCTGCTAGACAGCCTGCAACAGGCCCAAATGTCAGTCGTGCTGAGGCACAGCAGCCAGGCTTCCCTGCTTTCATCCCGAAGATAAGATGATATTTCGTGAACATGGCGTGGACAGCATGGAGGCTTATCAGAGGCCAGTGCCATTCCAGAAGGTCTTCTGTACCAATAAATTCAAGCAACTCTGTGCCCTGTAAAAAGTGGTGGAATGAAAAAGGCCATGTGGGCATTTACACACTGCACAACCCAGTTGTAACTTTGGCCTGTGTACGGTTCAAACACTCCACACAGCATTCTCGGCTGTGGGAGGAAAGTAGGGTGTTGGGGGGAGAGGGGGAGCAGGTGGAGGTTAGTCCCCGCTCCCACCCTACTTAGTAGCTCTCAGTCCTTAGAAAATATAACTGATCTCCCAGGATTCATTTTCTACATCTGCAAAACCAGGGCAATGATGCCTGACTTGGAGTCCATGTGAGGGGCGCGTCAAACAGCACAGTAGGCTGAGCAGCGACGTAAATGGCACAGGCTGTTCTGTGTTAGCCCCAGATGCGCCTCCACTTTGAATATGTCCCTTTGCCTCGTTCTCTGCGTGAACCGGATGTTGACTCCCAAGCTCGTACTCTTCTCTCCCTGCTGCCTTCCCAGCACTCGCCTTTGCCCTGTAGGATCAGTACCTCTGGAGCTGACAATGGCAACTTCCCTACTCCCTTGGCCCCCCAGCAGATGGTGACAAGTGGTGCTTCACTTGGGTAAACATTCCCTCACGTTCCTTTTCCCACTGTCTCCCGTCACTCTCTTTTCTCCAGCTACTGAGTGGAGATTTCTCTGCTCTCAACGGGTGGACGGAGTGGGGTGTCTTCAGTAAGAAAGGATGCTGAGGACAATTGCTCTCTCTGGTCATCTTTGTACTGCACCTGGCGGGTCTCCTCATTTGCTCTGTCTTCCCATGCAGAGATTTAATTGCATAAAACGCCACTTACCCAACCTCCAACATGCCACCATCTTTGCTAAGCAGCACTTTATGTGCCACAGCCTGTGTTATCACGACATTCAACAGGATAGTCAAGAAATGTTTGTTATGTGAATGTCATAGAATAATCTTATGAAGACAGAATTCCACATCCATACTACACAGAGGCTAGAAGAGGCTAAGGAACCTCCCGAGGTCACACAGCAGCTACGGGGACGGGACGGATCCCAGTTGTCTGACACCAAGGCCCACATTCTTAACGAAGACCAATACTGGTGCATAATGGTCATAATGGGCAGAACATAATGCGCAGGGGAGGGCACAGACCAGCTTGGTAGGAGCCATTCACCAAGCTGGCTGTAAGGACATCCCACTTTCTCTGACTCTTGGACAAAATGCCTCTTTCAAACATTCACTTACTCAGATGGATACTTACTGAGTTTCTCTACATAGTCCAGGAATTGTGCTGCTCTTTGTGAGAGCAAGGAAAGCAAACTAAAACTTCTCCCCACATAGAGTTTACTCACCAGTGAGATGGAGCGTGTTGGTCCTTGAACAAGGAAACAATTACAACATATGAATGCTGAGTGTTACCAAGGAGACGAGTGGGCTGCTCAGGTAGAGAATAGAGGAGTTAGGCTGGAAGGCCTCACAGAGCAGGTGGTTTTTATTTATCTATTTTTAAAATCTTCACCCGAGGATATATTTTCATTGCTTTTAGAGAGAGAGAGTAAGGGAGAGAGGAAGAGTGAAAAACATTGACTGATTACTTTCTCACATGCGCCCTGACCGAGGGGCAAACCCACAACCTGGGTATGTGCCCTGACTGGGAATTGAACCTGTGACCTTTTGGTCTATGGGATGATGCTCCAACCAACCGGGCCACACCAGCCAAGATGAGCAAGTGGTATTTAAACTCCGAAGAACAAGAAGTCAGCCATGCAAGGTCTTGGGAAGTAGATTTCAGGCTAAAGGAGCTGAGGCCCTAAGACTAGAAAGATCTGTTCAAGGAATGAAAGGAGGCTGGCATGCCTGATGTGTAGCAGACAGAGGAGAGAGTACAAATGCATGGGAATGACATTATTCTGGTTTTTCTTCTGCCATATAAGATGCAAGATGGCTCATGAGGTTGGGCGCTTTATCATTATTACGTGTTGTAGGTTGCATCCTGGCCCCTAATACACACACTGGGTACCTATGAATATGACCTTATTTGGGAACCGGGCCTCTGCAGATATAATTCGGATGTAAATTCGGATGAGGCCATGCCCGAGCACAGTGGGCCCTGACCTGCCAGGACTGATGTTCTTTTAAGAAGAGGAAGAGATCTGAACTGATAGACCCGCAGGGAAAGGAAGGCCGTGTGAAGACACAGACCCAAGGCACACAGCCCTGTGGTGCTGGAGGCCGAGACTGGAGTGTGTGGCTGCAGGCCAAGGGGTGCCAAGGGTGGCCGGCCATCACCCGAAGCTAGAAGAGAACAAGCTTCTGCCAGTGCCTCTGTGTTGGACATTCAGCCTCCAGAACTGTGAAAGAATAAATTTCTGTTGTTTTAAGTCATCCAGCTTGTTGTAGTACATTAGGGCAGCCCTGGGAAATAACACAGATACCCATCATTGGCAGTGATTCCGACAAATGATCATGGTCTATTAAACCGAGGGCCCCTGCTCATAAATCGGCCACGCTTGAGAGGTTAAGGGGCTTCTCGTGGGTCCCTCGGCTGGTGACAGAGGGACCCCACCTTTTTGACCACAGCACCTGAATGCTTTCTACTCTTCCAGAAGGGCCCTGTGCCTGTTCTCCAAAGTGGGCTTTGTCAGAAGGCAGGACATCTCGAAGGCTGGCTGTCACACTGACCGAGCAGCAGAAGCAGTGGGCAGGCCTGTACTCGGCCTCAGCCCTGACTGCAGCGGGAACTGAGGAGCTGGTTGTGTCTCTTGGCCCCACAAAAGGCATTCCCACTGCCTCAGCTTGTTGGCGCCATGTCTTCTTCCAGAAGGGTTACTCCCAGGTCCTCAAATGTCCTGCAACTGAGGAAAGGGGAAAGCGGGGTTATGCAGACTGCATCCTCTCTGTGGGGAGGTTTGGATTACCCTAACGTGGACTTCAGATGATTAAGGAAAAAAAATAAAGTTTCATTTGCCCCACGGTGCCTCTTTGCTTGAACAAGTGTTCCTAATTAACGAAATAAGGTTTTTTTTTCTACCCCGAGTAGCAATTGCCTCTTCTTGCTAGCACAAAATTCTTTGTCTAAAGCATAGTTTTAAAGAATTGAAAGGGAATATGTTTTAAGGATAGTCGTGAGTTCACTGCTGGCAGGGGAGGCCTCTGGGATGCAGACGGCAGGTGTGGGTTCAGATGGACTGTGTGCTCTGCAGGGCCAGCCACCTCTCCGACAGCGACCATTCCCAGTTCACAGAGTTGTTATTCGGGTTCTGTGACATCGCGTGTCTAGGGCTCGCAGGAGTGTCTGCCAGTCTTAAGCACTTGGTCAAGCGCCCTCATTGTATTACAGATGTATGGGGGCTTAGGTGTTCGCTGAGGACCGAGGACCTGGGACCTGGTGAGAATGGCTTGTTAGCACCCGAGACGTTTCCTAGGGTAGACCAGTATTGCGTGAGGACGCACAGGTACGTGGCTGCTTTCTGGAGTCCCACACGAGAGCATCGAGATTCTCTTTTGGTGGCAGAAGACAAAGAGGAGGATATTTGTCTGGATTTCTCTGGCAATTCCCCACTTCCCCAGGAAGCTGCCAGTGTGGCGGAGTCGGAGATGTCTCCCCGCTTACAAGTGGACAAGGCAGCGTGCCAAGTTGACAAGGCAGCGTGCCAAGGTTTCCTGGGTGTTGGCAGGAGGCATGACGGTCCCAGATCAGTGACAAAGGACTTTACTACTCCTGGCAGAGCAACCAGGGTGAGCTTGGTGAGGTTTGTGTCAGCTGCCCCTTTCCTGGGTCCCTCGGGGCAATGCAGAGAGAGCCAGGTGGCATGCACGAGTCGTGGGTGTGTCACAAAAGAGGAATCCTAAGCTTGGACAGCCAGCCTTCTGCTCCAGAGGGAGATACTGTATCTCCTAAGCCTGTTGGCTACACTTCCTTGATGAGATGGTACGTAACAGAGGCAGTCAGTGCCCCTGCGCCCAAGGGATGCAGGAATGTGTAAGGAAAGTGATAAACTTTCCTACTTGGTGTCAAAATGATAGGGTACTAGTAGTAGTTGAGAAACTGCCCCATGCCACTTAGTTCTCTTCCTTTTCTTTCAGTCCCACTCCTGCTTTTAGTTCAGACAGGAGTGTGAAGGAGGAAAGAACACAGTCCTTGGAAGGTGGAATAGCTGGGGTTGCTGGTGTTAAACTCAATCTGCCTCTGATTCATTATGAAATCTTGGACAGCGACTCACTGTGCCTGAGCCTCAGTCTTTTCACCTTTGAAGTGGGGATGAGAATGCCTGCCTCACACGGCAAAAAGAAATTTGGCACCTAATGGATGCTCAAAGAATACTGCCCCTGTTTGTTAGAATTGGCCTGCGGTTGCATTCTTGCCAGGGGTCAGCGGAGAGGCCCATGAACTTTATTTCAGTGCCCGTGTCTCTGTGGAGAGGGTGCCCGGGTAGAGGCTGGCCTGGGAGCGAAGCTGCACGAACAGAAGCTGGCTTTCCCCAGGCTCCCTCAGGGGAGAAGCTCGTGAGCAGGCCGGCCTCTCCTCAGCCTGAAGTGAGGCAGTTTTGGGACTTCTGTGTGGAACGCATAGCCTATGACCTGTGAATATTCCTTTATGCTTCCCATTCCACCGCTGTGAATCTAATGCAAAATGCCCTCCACACCCCCCTATCCCAGCCCCGCTCCCCGTGGCTCGCTTTCCACATCATCTTCACCTGCCCAGGGCCCACCTCTCCGATTTTTCTCTCAGCTGCCTCCTTGACTGTGTAGCAAGCTTTAACTCACTGACGGCACCCCTTCCTCCTCCCTTCGCTGCAATTCTTGTCTTTCCTCGCTCCAGATGGGCCTTCCCCAGCCTCTGGGGTGGGAGGGGGCGGGAAGGGGTAGGAGGGCGGGAAGCAGGGGTGCTGCTCCACGCTCCTCTCTTGGAACACGTTGACAGGTGGTTGCATTCCCACGGACTCACCTCTGCTGTGCCCCTTTCTATGTTTTCGATTTCCCAGGCCAGGAGAACACATCCCACCCTTGAGTTCCCGAGGAGTCCAGAGTCTGGAAGAGTTAGAGGGTTGCTGATCATGAGGGCTCTGATTTCACCCACATCCTCAGGAGGAGCGGGCCTGCTCCATGAGAACTGCCGCTTTCTTCTCAGATTCCTCGTTACCATCCTGGTGGGTGAGCGCTCCAGGACAGAGTGACCCACCAGGACAGAGTGACGCGGCCCCTCGTACTGAAATCTCCCTTCCGATAGTTAGCTGGTCTTTAGCGTCACGGCCCTTTTCAGGATGACTTCTGAGCACTGGAGAAGGCAACAGAGATGGAAAATGTCTGTTCAGTCAGACAAAAGTAATCATCAGTTAGCCATCCATCCACCCACCCGTCCATCCACCACCCTCCATCCAACCAACTATCTGTCTGTTTGTCTGTCTTGGATGTTTCATTTTAGATGACCTGTGGCATTGAGGATGAAAGTCTGTATTGTTGTTGTTGTTTTTTTTATCTGGGGAGGAGAATTGGTATGGTTCAAAGTTTTATGGACATTAATTACTTTCCAGCTTCTAGAAAATTCTAGCCTCTGTGGTATCTGCTGTTCTGCCACACATGCAGAATATTTGTTCTGTGGGTTTCAGATCAGCACTGGTAATTATTCATTGGCCATTTGTGGTTCTGGTGTTAGAATATTGGAAGCCTCATTCAGAACTTTTTATTAACGGGGAACTTTCCATTTCAAAAATGAAGTTTTATTTTGCTTAAAGCAGCTGGAAGGCCAGAGGATTTCCCGCTCTTTTGCTGTTTTCAGTGGAGGCAGGAGAGGTGCCGATGGCACCCACATCACCGTGTGGTCTCGAGAGAGGGAGCGATACCAAGACATGCAGGCCAACACTGGGTGGCCGAGAGGCCTGACAACACGTGGGAGAACCCACTTCAAAGAGGGGGATCAGGAAGAGTGAAGGGCGGGGCCCCAGTTCTGAGGGGCCCTGCCTTTATCAGAGCGGTAGTAGGCAGTGGGCACTGGGTCCCAGGGCAGGTCAGAATGGAAAACTCCTTTTCTGAACAGGGTCTCAAGTATTTAACTGAAGGCTCCTTACGCCCCTCTCCCAAGGTCTCTGGAGTGGGCCTAGAGCTGCGGGGCGGTGGGGTACACAGCCTGAACCCCATGAAGAGAGGCAGTGTGAAGGTTACAGGGGCTGACAGAGGGCTCCTCTGAGGGCCTGTGAAATTGTGGAAGAATTGTTTTCATGCACTGATTCTTTTTTTATTAAACAACATAAAGGCAGAGTGTTAGCCACTAGAATAGAAACAAAATAGGTTGTTGGTAACTTACTGAAATATTTCATTTCTTGGAAAGTTCCCTCTGGGGTGTTGGGGTGCATTTGTTAAGTTGCACATTTTGTCTAGCCCTGTGCAACGAACAGAACGATGCTGGCTGGAGGAACGAACAGCAGGACCGAACTGTGGAGTCCTGTGACAGCGCCACGCCTGTCAGTCCACTCTTGTCTTCTGTCCAACAAACTTTCGTTGTCCGGGCCACTTTCCAGTGGGGAAGACACGATCCCTTCCTTTGTCCTTAGTCGTCCAGGGTCCTTGGTTCAACATCCCTCCCTTCACCTGTCCTTCCTCCACCTCTTTTTACTGAAATCTGTCCTCAGAAGGATGCAGTTATTGATTACTTATTATCCTAGTGTGATTGTAAGTGGCTGATTCTGCAGCCTCAGGAGCACTTCGTTTCTCACCGGGGACGAATGCCGTACTTCCTCCCAAAGGCGGGTGTCAGGAGGCAGAAGGGGAGGGAAAGCTGAGGGTGGCCTCTGAGCAACAGCAGCCAGCCAGGAACCAAGCCCCTTCCTGGCTCCCCGAAAATTCTTATCTCCCCTGCCTGCCTTCACAGACTTCTTTGCGCCTAAATTTTCTCATTTGCAAAATATGTTGGTTCTATCAACCCCAGATGGTTTTAGGGCATAAAATAGCAAAAAGCAAACATTCTTAGCACATGATAAATGCTCACAATGGTAGTTATTGTTATCACTATTGTTATTACCACCATCAATATTAGAAGCTAGGTTAAAAGGATGAAAATAATCGAGTCGTGAAACTTTCTGAACATACTACATTTTACTTTAAAATTTCAGAAAAGATGTGCCTTGACCACATTGAAATACATTGGGGACTGCCTGTAAAAGATGATCGTCATATACGTTTGCGCTTTCAAGGTCACGAAGAGCCTTGACAACACAGCAGTTCCTTCGAGAACGCTAATGACAAAGCCAGGAATCTGCAGCCTGGGAATCGAACAACAAAGGAGTGATCCCAACACACAGAAAGACCCACACACTGGACACGCACCCTCTGCATGTGAGGACACAGTTTTCCCTGACTTTCACGCTGGAGTTTAAGTTCTGGGGACAGGTGTGTCCGATTCGGATTGGGGTTCAAAGGCTACAACGTATGGAACACTCTGAAGTGTCGGTGGTGTTTGGGTTTCTAATTTCTGGGTGTGCACGTTGGAGCTTCTTACCAACCACAGGATAGCCAGGCCTGCAAACATTCCCGCTGAGATTTCAGCAGCCAGAAGTTCAGGTGACGTTT
Source organism: Tonatia bakeri (assembly GCA_004024845.1). Classification (NCBI taxonomy): domain Eukaryota; kingdom Metazoa; phylum Chordata; class Mammalia; order Chiroptera; family Phyllostomidae; genus Tonatia; species Tonatia bakeri. Next base: position 5,378 of record PVIA01003170.1, on the reverse strand, counting down.
ACGTGACCTGAAGGAAAGATCCAGGTGAGTGAGCAATAGCTGGAGAGTTAGAAAAGGGCCACCCTCTTCTCTTATATACTCCTCTCAAGTGCTTCCTGGCCACTGCTGGGTGCCCCATGTCTTCTACCCACCGAGGCGATAGAATGGAGGACCCATCGCCTGCCTCTGAGGTGCTCACGGTTGAATGAGAGAGTCATGTTCACAATAACACAGGCTGCACACGCTTCTCAGGTGAAGTGCAAAGGGTTACGGAAGCACGGTGCATGCGGCCGCCTGAGCTTCTAGGGATTTGGGGGATGCTCCTTCAAAACAGGTTGCCGTGGACTGAATGTTTGCATCCCCCCAAATTCATATGTTAAAGCCCTGATCCCCAATGTCATGGTCTTTGGAGATGGGTCCTTGAGGTGGTCATTAGGTTTCAATGTGGTCACGAGGCTGGGGCCTTATGACAGAATTACTGTACCTAGAAGGAGAGACAGCAGAGGTTCCTCTCTCTGCCATGGGAGGACCGTGAGGAGGTGGCCGACTGCAAGCCAGGAGGAGGGCTCTCACCCAAACTGAATCTTCTGGCACCGCGAGCTTAGACTGCCAGCCTCCAGAATGGTCAGAAGTAAATGTGTGCTGGGTAGACTGCCCAATGGGTGGTACGTTGCCATAGCAGCCCAAGCAGATGAAGGCAGGGGTGGCATTTGACTGCACTCATCTAAGGATGCAGATGCATTCTACAGCATGAAGGGATATTTTCAGCAGAGGGGACAACACATGGGCGCCACACCTGACTTTTTATATCTCTTTGTGGTTGGACTATATAATCCAACCACAAGGGGGGATGATGAGGGACCAGCTGTGAAGGCTTTTTGTGCCAAGTGGAGAAGTTTGGCTTCAAAATATGGGCAAATGAGTGGGTTTCTCCCAACTAAGGCACAGTCCCTAGTCCACGGTTTCTGCGCCCTGCCCTCCCCTCTGTCACAGTGAATGGCAGTTTCATAGCACCAAGGGCTAGCTTTTTATTTGTCTGTTCCACTACGTAGAGAATTCCTTCAGGTCACAGATGATGGTTTTTTTCTTATTTATTTTTGAGGGGCCCCATACAACACCTGACACCTAGTAGGAGCTCAGTAGATAACTACCAAGTGAGTACTTGGATGAGACCTGTGAGCAGAGGGGCACTCCAACGGCAGCCCTGGTGGAGCTGGGAGAAGAGCTTTGAGGGCAGTGAGAGAAACAGGCATGAGGGCCGTAAGGCTTGGTAGACCTGTGTGCTTCCAAAGACAGAACAGGCTTACAAAAGGGGAGTGGTCTATGAGGAGGCCAGAGAGAAGTTTAAAGACACAGGACTTGAATGCCAGGTTTGGAAGTCACTGACTTCTAGTTCTTTCTTTGCTTCAAGTAAGTCTCTCACAGCAGGTGGGCTCACAGATGGCCCCCCAGTGATTGCCCACCCTCTGGCGCTCACTTCTGTGTGTGACCCCTCCCACTGCGAGTGGGCAGGACCTGTGACTCGCTTCCAGTGGGCAGAATGTGGCCAGGCTGGCGGTACATCAGTCCCCAGATCAGGCTGTAAAAGACTGTGCTTTCTGTCTCGCTGCCCTCCTTCTCCCACCTGCTCTCCTCTCCGGTGAAGCAGGCCGCCATGGTGTGAGTTGCCCTAATGGTGAGGCCACAGGACAAGGTACTGAGGTGACCTCTCACCAACAGCCAGATGGGAATGGAGGCCACCAATCCGACAATCTTCCAGAAGTAAATCCTGCCAACTACCACATGGGCTGGGAAGCCCGTCCTTCTTCAGCGGAAGGAGATGCCTGGCTGGCACCTTGACTGCATGTAGCCTGTGAGAGACCCTGAGGCCAAGGGCCTGGCTGAGCTGCGCCTGGCCTCCTGGTCTGGAGGGACCGTGAGACACTAAGGGCGTGTTATTTTAAATCACCGGGCCTGCTGCGATGTTAGCCTAGACCCGTGGCAGACAACTCTGGCTCTGCGGAACTTGGGAAAGAAGCTTCTCCTAGAATGAGCCAATGGGCCTGGGTATTTGCTCCAACCCTCACAGTCCCTAATGGGAGCATCCTGTGGAGCCCTCTGGGGTCACACTGAAATGGGAGCGCCTACTTGCATTTCCGTCGATGGCATGAAGAACGGGGCTCTCAGGGGGCTGCAGCAAGGGCCTGGCTGGCCAGACACAAGCAGGAGTTTAAGAAAAATACAGTATCCTCGAGCTCATTCAGAAAATCTGTTTTTCATTCCTGCTTCCTTGGGTCTGAAAGAATGCAAAGAGAAATGCTGCAAATAGCACTTGTCTTTTTCTCTTTCTCTTCTGTTTGGGGTGTGAAGTTCAGCAGGACTCACTCAGGAGTCCACTTGCTTACATCACATGCATTAAGTGTTAAAGAAATCCTAAAACCTAGTGAATGCCAGGCATTTCTTCTTGATTCTCCCTTAATGCACTTCTTTTTTGTTTTATAAAGATTTTATTTATTTATTTTTAGAGAGAGGGGAAGGGAGGGAGAAAGAGAGGGAGAGAAACACCAATGAGTGGTTGCCTCTCACACGCCCCCTACTGGGAACCTGGTTCGCAACCCAGGCATGTGCCCTGACTGGGAATCGAACCAGTGACCCTCTGGTTTGCAGGTTGGTGTTCAATCCACTGAACCACACCAGCCAGGGTCCTTAATGCCCTTCTGAACTTGCCTAAAACATTGGGATTATTATTTCTCCAGTCATGTCTAGTTGACATTTTAACATTTTATTTAGAATTTTAGTGTTTGAATTTTGCTCCAGGTGAAGTATTTGCATCTGAAGCTGTGCTTTAGGGGTACTGCAAATGCTGAGGAACTTTCCTCCAAACTGCACACACTTAATTGCTCTTATCTCTTTAACATACAGGGTTCTAGGTAAGGTTACATTTTCAAAGCACAAAAAGAGGTTCAGTGAGAAAATAATAAAAAATGTTTTAAAGTGTCCCCCCAAACACTAATTTTGAATGTCTGCAAAACATACTGGCCATCTACACCATGGCCATTTATATTCATGTTAACATTAAAAAAATATTTATTCATGTAATTTATTGAGTAATTGCCTTACACCAGGTGTCTGGGTGAATGTATTTCAAGCTGCAACATGCCATCCTATCAAGGCAAATGTCCTTCACCCTTTGCGGAGAGCGAAACGGGCTGTCGAGGGAGACAGCCAGGCCTCCTGGGCCTGCTCTTCAGCCCGAGTGGGGAGGCAGATGACGTTGGGGTCAGTGTGACAGGCCTCGAGGCTCATAGCTGTCTCCAGGGACGGCTCCTCCCAACTGGGGTGATTACAAGTCCCCCTTTCATTCTTAAGAAGATCCGAGCTTGGAAGGTAAATTACAGAGTTCGCCCTCCTTAAGGCTAATTTCCCAATGGTCATGTGTGTGTGTGAAAAGAAGTGCCTTTTGTAAAATCAACCACATTTTCCACTTTCACTTAAACATACACTAAAGCTGATTATCAGCATTGATGTGTTCGATTTATACATTCTTATTTAGTTACATTCTAGGGGCTCACCCTGCCATATATTGTCAGCAGTTTTCTAATCGTCTTGACCAGTGTGTGAGATTAGTCTTCCCAGGTCGGGGGAAAATGATCTCTGGTTGACTCACTTCCCCCAGCTCTGACCGGTTCCCGGTTGCCATGAAAACATGCATCCACTGGAAAGCATAAGTATCTGCTTTCCTATATGGAGACGATGACTATTGTGAATCTCTGGGGAGGGAGCCTACCACCCACACTGTACTTTCTTTTACTTTCCTCTCCTCTGAGGAATAACTGTGAATCAAAGCATAGCTCTATGGAAATCAGGGCTGAACTAGCCTATAAATCACACTTGTCATCGTTTCCCCAAACCCGGGTTGATTTATGGCACACCCTGATGCCTCACTGCTGTGGCCCCACCGTTCTTGTGGTGGGAAATGGCACACACACACCATCAGGGACTACTTAGAGGCTGTAAAAAGGGAGAAACACAAACAAAACAGAATCGAAGTGGGAGAGCACTGAGTCACGTATGGGATGCAAACGCATCAGCAGAAAGTCTGGGGGATGCTGGAGATCAGTGTTCACACTGTGGAGAGCAAGGGGGAACTATTGTTTGGTAAACACGGATTATCTTGGCTAATGGAGAATGGAGGCGTGCAAAGGCAGAAGTAATTGAATGCTTGTCTCTAGGCACAAAGATGCTCCCATGACTTCATCCTTGGACACTGAACTGGTTATTTCTTAGCAGAGTGGTGAAGATTAGCTCCCTATCAGAGCTGGGTGAAGGTTTCCCCATTATGTCAGTAGCAAGATGTGTTGGGGAAAAGCTAGGAGCGTGGCTAGGGAAAGGAAGAAAGCTAGAGGAAGAGGGGCTGACTGTGGTCCTCTCTCATTCACGTCTAAACTAGACATCGACAACCTGGGGGAGATCTCGGGAAACTGCCCCATACCCACGTCCACAAGATTAAAATTGCAGAGCTAGGATTTGACTTCCAGCATCCATCAGCATTACCCCCAGAACACAGTTCCTCCAATGAGTGGAATGTCCTTCATAAAAAAAAAAAAAATCTCCAAGTTCCATGTATTCCAGAAATCTGTCTGGGACAATTTTCTAAAGTCTTTCCACAAAGAGAAACAGTCAATGATGAAGTCATGGGGGAAGTTAATGTAAAACCTAATTGCCCTCATTTTGGGCTGCCATGAATTTTCCCACCGTCCAGAGCACATCCAGAATCAGCTAAAACCCATCAAAGCCACGTGGGGAACGGGCAGAGACAGAACGAGAGGGAGCCGGGCTGCGCCTGCCTTTGCCAGGGCAGCCCTTGTCTTCCAGCAGCCTGTCTTCCCCAATTGTGGATGACTTCACCGGTGCTGCTTGTTGGGAGATGATTTTGCACTCGTGGGTCTTCTCCCTTCACATGTTCTGCCACTTAAGTCATTTCATTTTGCCTACTTACTTGTCATCACTTTGGACATTGAGCACAATCTCTTGGGCAGATGGACTTGAGTTCAAATCCTAGTTCTCTCTGTCTCTTGTAAACTCTGAGACCTTCATTGATCGAGTTACCTAATCTTTCTAAGTCTCAGTTTTCTTGGTCCTAAAATGGAGATAATAATATCAATAGCTACCTTGTTAAGTGTCCATGAGGTAAATGAATATAAATAACCTGGCATATTACCTGACATGGAGTACTTAGTATGACTGTGCATGTGTATCTATTGTATTAATCAGAGTTCTCCAGGGAAGGGAAACCAAAAGGGCATGTGTGTCTTCCTTCTTTCTCCCTCCCTCCCTTCCTCCTTTCCTTTCCTTTCCTTTCCTTTCCTTTCCTTTCCTTTCCTTTCCTTTCCTTTCCTTTCCTTTCCTTTCCTTTCCTT